>VWZV01013527.1:138512-280919 GCA_013397155.1 Irena cyanogastra | reverse complement strand
GAAAAAAAAAAAAAAAAAAAAAATCCCCTTCCTGCCCCAGGTGCATTCTGTCAGGCAGCAATGAAAACAAACCCTCAGAAGGCAAATCCTCTGCCAACCCACCCAGCTGATTCCAATTGCATAATAAGCCCAACCAAAGGAGGCTTTCAGGTCAGTTCCTGATTTCCAGTGAGTTACCACTTCCATATTCGGGTTCACATAGTTCTGGGGACTCATTTACCTATGGGGAATCATTTCTGATTTATCACCCTGCAATGTCTGAAATTCTGTCCTACCAATGACAGCAGCAGCCACCTTGACTCTCCAGAGCTTTGACACATAGAAAATTAAAACTATGGGATAATGGCTATGGGATAATGGCTGTTTCCCTGCTCCTCAGAGCATGTTACCTAAAAAAAGAGCCTGCTATGTTTATATCTAAAGGAGGATTCAGATATTCCCTTCTCACAGATCCATGTTTGTAGGCAGGGGTTTTCAGAAAGAGTACTGAAACTCCATTAGCCAAAGCTTATTTTAACTGGAAAGATGCAGCTCTTAGCTCACAGAAGTACATTTTGAAGAAGCAACAAGGAGAGGAATGTTCTCAGTCCCCTGGATCTGCAGCAGGTACACAGGCACTGGTAAACTGTTCCCAAGATAAATGAGTGGAACAGTCAGGTCCAGAAATTTTGGAACGTTCCTATCAAGGAAACTGGATATGACATACTAGTTGAAATCTGTTCCCTCAAGCTCTCCTTTCATTTTCAGCAAGTGCCAACACATAGTGGTGCAAATTATATAAGGCATCAGTAAATAACAAAATATGAGACACTGAATGAAAAAGGAACAGGGTTTTGCAGGAATTTTTTTTTCAAGCAGTATAGTCAAGCTCTGACCCACAGTGCACTGGTGGCCTCAGTTAATACCTTTTCAAATGTTTCCCATCCAAGCCCTCCTCTTGCACTTGTGTCAGGCCACTGAACATCAAATGCATGTTTGGTGCAGCAGGACAACTCTGCTAAAAGCCCTGCTCCTGTTCATTACCATGCAGTGCAGCACAGAGGGAAGAGCATGTGTTCCTTGGTTTGCAGCAGAGAAGCTCCTTCCCTTTTGGAAATGCCTGTCTGGCAGCCAGGCTCTCCTTTCAGAGGCAGCTTTTCCAGAGGTGGTAATCTCTGATTACCCCAAAAGGACCTGATAGCACAGTTTAGTAACGAAGGGTCCAGTCATTCTCATTCAGGCAGTGACTCTCCTTAAGTGGAGGTGATTTCATGATATTCTGCATTCTTTTCTTACAAATCTTTGCCTCTCATAAGGAATAGTGGTTTGCTTGCTGCTGCCATAAATAAATAGTAAACTGAGGGAGCTCTGAAGTTAGACATCCCAGAGAGTTCAGAAGCTTCTCAATAATTGTAGGGTAAATGTTGTACAAATATCTATATCATGTCAAGTAATGGTCTATGTATCTTGGATGCTTTTTCAAAAGTAGCCTGGAGTCAGTAAGTCATGCTGACACGTTACTGATTTTGGCCCTAATTGATGATCTGTCTGAAAAGAACAAAGCTGCTACTTTAGTTTTGGTTTTGAGACCGACCACAAATGTTCACATCCCAAGACTGCTGGATTTTATTTGACTGCTCTTAGTAACAGAAATACCTCTGTTACAGCAGAGCCAAGAAGCCAGACTGAAACCATATTGTGTTCAAGGCACTGCACAGAGACAAAAGTATGAATAGGCAAAAGAGGAAAGGGGGAGAGATGAAGAGGATCAGCAATAGGTAAAACAACAAGTAAAAGAGCACATTCCTGGTCAGCAGAGGCACTTAAAGCACTGACAACTTTTCCCTAATGGGCTTGTCCTCTGCCAGAGCCATTTGTGGAGTGATGCTCCTCTGAGCCTTACCTTGCTTAACAAACTGCTTTTCCTATTTTCCTGCCTTCTTGGGGAGAACAAACAACTGAGGTTTCTATAGGACACAGGAAGCTAAAAGCGGCTTTTAACTAGGAGTTGGGAGACGACAAAGGCACAAAGTCCACTTCCTTAAGGGGTGTGCAGACAGAAAGGGGTTGGAAAGCCACATATACCCTCCCCCTCTGTGTCTCCATCTGTGCCACATCCTCCCTTTTGCAGAGGAGATGCCATTCCAGTGGCATTCTCCGACTGGAGCAGGACAGATCCCTGGAGTTACATAAGAGCAGGAAGACACTACATGGTTTTATGGAGAATGTGAGCAAGTAAGATGTGGGTATTCTGGATTTGGGAAAATGTAAAAAGATCCACACCACAGGCAGCTTTTTAGATAAATCTGTGTAAGATGACTTTCTCTGAGTTCACTTGGGGAAATTCTGGCTGCATAGCCCAAATCATTGGGCTCTACATTTCAGAGAGCTGGCAACAGGAACAGCCTTGCAATGTGTGTGTGGCAATTTCAGAAGTCAAGCGGCCAATGCAAACCAGAGCTCCTGGCTTTCGGGCCCATCCTCATCTCGCCTGGGAGGTCTGAGGGAGGACTCTCCGTGCACTGCTGGGTGTGGTACCAGTTGTATGGTCACTCCCTGAGCCTGTACACTACACCCAGACTGCACAGAAAGCCAAATCTGCCTGGGCACTGGGAGCAGCACAGCTGCACTGGCAGAGCTTCCTGCCCAAACACAGCACCGCTCCAGGAAGGAAGCCTGGGTACCTCTGCTTGGCATAACACTGGATACATGCAGATCTCTAATTTCAGAGCTAGAGTATTAGAATAGACACAATATGCTCTCATTCTTTATGTAAGACTTTAAAAAAAGAAAAAATCAATTCAAGCAACAAAGCAAATCTGATAAAAGTTTGATGAAAGTGTTTTTCCTGGGCCTGTACAGCCCTTCATAACATTCAGGATGGATACCTCTGCATGGACTTGCTGCTTTGGACAGTGTTTGGACAACACCGGGTAAGAAATCTTTCCAGCAGTTTCCCACACAGCACCCCTGCATCCACAGGGAACGAGGATCAGAGGCAGCCAACAAGCCAACAAGATCTGAAGGAGATCAGCGGGACACTGCAGGATTATATTATTATGCCAGCCCAGTCATTCAGCTGAATACATGTTAAATTCAGCAGCTGGCTTGGGGCCAGCCACCTCTTTCCCCTCAAGGCTGAAGAGCCAGCAGTGTGCTTGCAGGAGCTGCCCTGCACAGCCAGGCTGCTGGGCTCTCTCTGCTCTGCACAACCCCTGGAGTTCCGGCGCCTGGAAAAGCGCAGCCCGTGCAGCTCCTGAGGAGCCTCCTCCTGCTCTCCCCATGCAGCACCCGGCACTGGCCTCCAACCCCCCCAGAGGGAGGATTGGGCCCCCTGCAGAACAAGTGCCTACCAATTAGTGACACTTACTGATTGTATCTGTAGAGAATGATTATGAAAAATGCAAAGCATTATGCGCCCACTATTAATCTTCTGCTTTTGTTGCATTTACTCATGGTTTATGGCCCTCTGAGGAGGATAAATGATCAAGGCATGTACTCACACTGTTATTTGTCTATTTGTCTGTGCAACAATACACGTGCTCAGCACTAAGTAGAAGTTATTTTTCATGAGGAATGCAGCTTTAAGGCTTTTCAAGGTCAGAAGGCTTCCTGAGGAAAAAAAACCTGCAAGTGACTCCGGCTCATTTGCTGCCAGCTCTTCCTTTTAAAGTTACAACCCACACAAGACCATAAGCAGGCTAAGACTCAGGAGGAATGGCCAGAGGAGTGCTGAGAAATTTCTGTCTTTTGCTAGGGCACAGTATGGCACACAGGTGTGTGTGTGCACAGATTGTTGTCAAATCATTGTCAAATGACAGCTCCTGTTCCAAGGTGTTTAACACATTGCTGAAACACCTCTTCCACTCTGCATTTGGGATAGTGAAATCTCTCCTCTCTCTACTGCTCTCCTCACTAGCTTACAGCTCATTGTGAGCAACTATTTTGGCCAAGTTTTGTTTATAGCAGGGATTTGTTTCTTGAGGTTAAGTTCTAGCAAATTCAGGCTTTCGTACATCTGCAGTGGTGCTTAACTAGCCAGCAGACACTAACAAATAGCACTAAGAAATGTTCTTTGGCACTGCACAGCTCTTTGCAGGAACGGCCGGCTCTGTTATGAACACAGAGTACTTAAAACAATATTAGTTCAAACCTGGGAATGCAAAAGCAATACAAATATTTTAGTAGCTGCTACAGAAACTACATTCTGGTTAAAATGATCAGATTTCCATGTTTACTTTGAAAACATTCAGATGTAAGTTCAAACCTCTCCTAAGTTTTTAGTCTTAATATAGAAACATGATCTTACGATAGGGGTGGCACTCTGTTATTTGAAAGATGATAAAGATGAGAAGCAGTATTTTTCATCTAATAGTTACATGGCAAAACACAGCATTTGTCCCTTCCTTGGTGAGAGAAAGAGCAAGGCTGAACCAGAGCCAACTGTGTCAGTGCAAGTCTTCCTGTCACTTCTGCAGCTTTTGGATCTGGACTGGAAGCCCCACACGACTATAAATACAAACTGTGGCCTTCACACCGTGTCACACACAACAGGGAAGTAAAAACCTGTTGCCAAAGTAGCTATCAGGTAAGGCCAAACATCTGCTGCCTGATTCCCTAAACAAAGCTCCATTCAGGCAGAGAGTTATAGCAAATATTTATAAAACAGTCACAGAGGAACTCAGTTTCACACCTCACGATTATCTTTTCTTCCTGTAGTTCTTCCTCTCTGTTTCAAGTCAACCAAAAATAGCAAGAGAAATATGAGATGACTTTTCTCAAGATACTTGTTAAATGTATTCCTTAAAATAGGTTTTGTTTCCAGAAAACTGTTCAGTGTTCACATTTGCATGTGTCAGATCCCCTCAGTCATTTCCATTGGTAGATCAGCAGTCATTAAGTTCAAGCAATCTAATTTCAGTAAGTCAAGATGTGCAAAGAGCAAAGCTAGTGGAGTATTTGACAACAGATATTCAGACATCATGGAGGACACTGAACATTTTCAAACTCTTTAATGAGATATGATTGAATAGATATTGCCAGGTGATAAATGGGCACTGTTTGAATAGCAGGTAGTTTGCAGAACATTATCAATGCTATGCCATGAATATTGTATTGCTAACAATAAATGTTTTGACAGATAATGATGCATTTATATATAAATCAATCAGACACTACACTCTCAATTATCATACTTTTAATTGTTCAATCTTTTTAATTGTTGTGAATGGTGCCTTCATCAAGGGTTTTGTCTGTTATAAATCAGAATGGTTCATTTAATACCTCAATTTACCTTAGTCAAAGTGCAGAGATGTGAAGAGAATAGAATGTGGTCTATAATCTTTGGAAATTATGGAATTCTCTAAACCTAGCATGTTGTCTCTTTTGGTTTCACTTCTAGCAGGTGCTGGCATTGATACCATGCCTTTTTGGAAACTATGGCTATGTCCAAGCCCCAAACACTATCCTGCAATTACAAAGATGTAGGGCAGGAGAGTCTAAACAGTTCTTTTTATATTTGAAAATTAGTGCAAAAGCCATCCACCATTTTTCTATTTATATTGTCTAGCTACAAAGATAGATTTCCATCCCATTAGTTGTTCCTGTCTTTGGCATTACTCAGAGTTGCCTACATTTTCTACTATGACCATTCCTGTAGCTGCTGTCCTCCCTCCTGAACACACCTGGGGAAATGCTGTTGTCTGTGTGCTCTGATGAGATGGCACCTGTGCTTCCAGAGTGACCTGATCTACCTGCCACTTTGTCCTGCTCTACAAGTTGATTTGCTGCCCGCTATCATTTTTGGATTGCACATCTATTGCCCTCCACGGCACTGAATCTCTGGGTGTGGAGTTCTTTTTCCTCCCAGATGTCTTCCATATTGGTTTCTTCCACAGCAGTGGCATTTACGTCATGTTTCTAGTGCCTATCCTTTCTGCTCTATCTTCCCTTTACCTTGAGCAGTATCCATACCAAGTCCTCTGTGCCATCATATCTGCTTTCAAATGCCAAAGAAAACATGTTAGGCAATAATGGATCTCATATGAATGTGGTGATTTTCACTAGATATCATCTTATCAACTCCATGCTTTTATTTCTAATTGTTTCTTTCCCTTCTGCCTGTTAGCAAGCAAAAGACACTTATGAATTCCAAAATATTTCAAAATTAAATCTTATATGTAAGATTTCACCAGAGGCCACATTAGTATCAAGTCAAACATTCTTCATTCACAACAATCCAGCTTTCAGGTCAGGTTTCATTCTTATAGCCCAGTACAAGGCATGTGTTTATGACTTTGCAGTGGATGCTGTGCAAGGTGCCTGAGCAGTCTCACATGGAAGCCTCTGCTACTGGAAAAGGAGAGATCAGTCTCCCTTCCCAACAGGGGCCCATGACAGGAGGAGAGCAGGAAAGGAGGAGCAGGCAGCCCTGGGTGTAGGGACACTCTTGTGCATTCCCTCTGAGCACTGGCTGCTTGTTTGAGGTTTGCAGGCATGGCTGGAGTGGAAGCAGCAGCTCCATCAGAGCTGTAGCTCCAGCTGGCTGCATTGCACAAGCAGCCCCCACACAAGTGCCACGTGCCCTTGCACACACACACTCCTCTCCTGGGACTCACCAGAACTGCCAGGAAAGTGTTGAACACGTACCCAGATTATGGTAGGGCAAATCCTATACAGCAACTGTTCAAAAAGTATCAGACCTACTACACATCTGCAGGACACCTTGCAGAGGGTTGGCATATGCCTTCTTTTTCATTTGGAAAACCCAGAAAATGTATTTCAGCCCTCCCTGTACAGGACCAGAATTTTGTACCAACCTGTCTCTGTCCCTGGAGCTTCCTTGGTGGAGCAAGTCTGTCTCTGCTGTTGCAGAAGGGACTGGGTGCCTATGTTGGCAGCAGACCAAAGGAAAATATAAAAAGGAAGAGGAGGTTTCTGCATGTCAGACCTCCACCTGTTTTGGGAGAATCTGTAATTGTCAGGTGTGACTGACCTTTCTGGTCATCTCTGCACTGAGGCTTCGCTTTAAAGAGAATCATCTGCTCCTAGCGCTGACCTTCAGTTTCTTTCCATGGTCTTACTAGAGCTTGAAATTAGATCTACCAGACAGGAAATGCCAGGCTTTTTTGAATTCTGGTATTTCTAAAACATTCACAAATGCTAGATGTGTCTCTCCCTCACCTTACACATCCTAGAGGTCAGAGGGAAACCTCAGAAAAGCGTGACAACTCAGAATCCAGAAATAAAAGCTGTCACACAGTGGAATTTTATTAGAGTAATGAAAGTTATCTGACAGAAATAAATAAACCCCTAAGAACATTCTCCTGTGCACACACACTTAGAAAAATAACCAGCAGAGGGAAAAGAGAGCAACCAAAAAAACCTTTCTCAAAGGCTCCTGTTATGTCTTTACTTTTACAACTTAAAAACTGTACTAGAGAGCAAAACAGTCGGGGGGCCTGGGTTTGGGGCATGACCTTTGTGTCTTGGCCCTTTGTGCATTGCAGGGCACAAACGTTTGCTGCCTCTGCATCCTGCAGAGTCCCTCACACAGGAGGCAAGTGCCAAGAGGAGATGTGGCCCTGTGATGCAGGAATGACTCCTTCCCAAGGTTTTCCTTCCAACCAAACCCATCATGGCTCTGTCACCAAGAGGATGGGAAAGATCTGGTCACTGCAAGGTTCAGGTCCCCCTTCTACCTCAGTATTACCACAGAAATATGCAGTGAGCCTTTATCTTTCCTACCCTCACCACCACTTTCCCTATACAGCCTGCTCCTCTCTGAGCTGTCCCTTCCATTGTACTCACCTGGGAGCACTGGCACTAGCTTTGAAATGAGAAGATTTCCTCTCAGATGAGTTTTGTCCCCACAGGTCTCTACACAGCAGGTTTCAGTGTGTTACACCTGCATTGCATTGCCAGGTAGCAGTTAGCAATTCCTGTCATATGGGGCCTAAATTATGCATGTCCTGCACTCATTTCCAACCCCAAAATTTAGAGGCCCAGGTGGTCCTTTGGGTTATTCTCCTCGGGAATGCCTTGAACCAGGGACCAGGTGGGTGCAGTACAGTGTTGCTTGTCATGTCCTCTCCTCTTTGATACCCATTGTCTCTGTGTCCCTCTGCTTGTTTCTGTGTGTGGAATCAGCCTGTTTCCTGCCTGGACTCCTTCCTCCAGCTGTATGGAAATAAGGGCCTAAATCCCCAGACTTCATTACTCAGGTCTGCACCAGCATTACTGCCATCACCTACAAAAACTAAAAGCTTATTTATATTCTTTATCTTGTGGATAAAACTTCTAAGTCCTTCCATGTGCTAAACCATCTCATTTGGTTTGCTTCTAACTCTTCAGCATTATATTTCACACAACAATTAATTCATCCTCTATTTCTCACGGCACTGAAGGCTGTACCTTTATTGAAGTCTGTATCTGAGCAGAGCTAGTAATTCATCAGCACTCCAATATCTCTACATACAATGTGCTCATTTTGCTATAATGGGCTTTTTTAATCTTGCTGACAATTGAAATGTTGATATTGTTAAGGTTAATGACCCACTGATAAATAACAGAAAACACATTTACCCTCAAATAGTTTTTAATCACAGCTGTTGCAAAGTGTGACAAGAATGCTATGTGCCTAAATAGGCTTTAGGAACAGTATTTTCTAAATATCTGAAGCGCCCTTTTACTACATAAGTGGTTTCTCTGACAGTTACTGGGTTTGCTTGCGTGCCAAGTTCTTAGGTTTATTACACTGGGTTTGTGTATGAACTGGCTGGTTTTTCTTTCACACTTCTTAATGGTCTGCATTGTGTGTTAGATGTGCTGAGATGCCTTCGATCTGCACTTTACAAATGACGAAATCAATGCAACAGAGCAAGCTAATGGAAAAGAAGAAAAGCCTGTGAGAGTTTTATTGGGGTACAGTCACCCTGAAGGTGCTCTCCCTGATAAAGTACATGCAGCTCTGGGGCAGGGTCATAAGAAAGCAGGATCAACACTGATTTTTCACATTCTAATACAGAGTGGCAAGTGAGGAGATGTTTGCCCTGTACTAAGCAAAAGGCATGCCCAGTTAATTCATGTGATCACTAAGCCAGCATGCAGAAAGGCCTAGAGAAGAAGTTTCCATTTTTAATCCACATTGTTTTTTGGCTGGATTTCTTCCAAGCATTGAACCGGCAAAAGAAATATGAAGCACTTCACATGGTGTTCCAAGAGATACCTCCCCAACTCTCTATAACCAAAAAATGTCAATATAACTCCACTGGAGCCTCAGCAGCACGTGCCTGTCAGCTGATGATCTGACCCTAAACAGACATTTCTGACTGCGTGAGCTCTGTGAAAACAGACAGCAGAAATGGGTATCAAGGAATGCACAGTATGAAGCAATGGAAATGCAAAAAGAAAATTTGCATTCAAAGCGAGCAGTATTTTGCAGCACTGAAGGGATTCAAGAGGGGAAATGAAATCCAAGATGTGGGTCTCATAAATTCCATGTATTGTCTCTACATGAGGGAAAAAGAGCCCTTTGCTTAGGCTTTTACTGCCCTTGATTTGTCCTCTTAATTCCAACAGAAGTGGCTGTAGAAATAGCTGGTACTTGCAGAGACTTTCAGATGAACTGAGTGTTTCAGAGCAGGTTAGCCAAATGCCACTCAGATCCATCTTGCCTCACTCTGAAGCCAAGCAACTGAGCCAAAGGACAGTGCTAGGGAAGGACAATGAACTAATGGAAATGGCTAGAGATATATTACCTCTGGAAGTAAGAGGCCTGGTGAGAAATGATCCTTGCCATTTGCATGATGAAGTATAGCTGCTTTGGAAAAGTCAAGGTAACCATTTTCCCTAGGGAGACTGGCCAAGACACCTCAGCTGTGTTCTGAAACAGCCTGTGCTCCCTGTGCTAGCAGGAAGACAAGCAGAGGGAGATTGCCCCTTCTGATTGCAGGTTTGACAAGGAATGAGCCTCTAGAGCCACAGCTGGACCTGACAACTTGCACTGCTCAGGTGCAAATTACACAAACAGGAGGATTTAGGAATTGCTTCCTGGATGAGACCAATGGATCCTCGGGCCCAGGAGCCTGACTCTGTGGCAACAGGAGAAACTATTTAAAGAGAGCCTGTCAGCCTGGTCACTTTCTGCTCTCCGTTTACATTTTACTCCCCCAAAGCTGTTGTTCCAGTGTGTTTTGTTGCAGTGTGTATTGCTCAGTCCTCTTAGTATCCATTTCTAGACTCTTGGTCCATGAATGTCTCGTCCCTTTCTGCACCTGCTCATACTGCCTGCCTCTACAAACACTTATGGCCGCAAGATCCAGAAGTTCACCACCCACTGCATAAAGAAGCACTTTCTTTTAGCTATTTTAAACTTTTTTTTTACCAGCTCCCCTGAGGTTTGTGAACACTTGAAGGGATCCAAACAATAATTCCTGCCTATCTCAAGGTAACAATAAAAATACATACATAGTCGCTGTTCTAGACATGAGAATTCCAGCATCCTACAGAATATCTTGTAAGTCTCCATGATCAAAGAATTAATCACACTTTTGGACTGATTCAGTTCTAAAGTACACTAGCAACATTATGTTGGTTTAGCCCACATAGCAGCACTCAATGCAAAGGAAAAATAAAAAAAGCTCATTTTATACAGGCATACACACATACCAGATGTTCTATATTTTTAGCTTGTCTGCAGGTGTTTGTAAAAGCAGTTTTGGGACTCATTGATTGTGGAGTTCTCCAACCTGTCTTAAGCTTGCACCATTCAAAAAGAGATATAGTCTTAAGAGCCTTACTGCTAACAAGCTAAGCCCTTCACAGGAGCTGACTTCTGGTTTGGCTACATTTATTTCAAACCTTGTTATTCTCTGCTAATTAAATTTTTGAAAAGAAACATCGCTGACAAGAAGCTCGGAGTAATTTGCTCAGTCCTTGATATTAGTCAGGGAGCCTCAAAGCAGAGGCCACAGAAGTACAAGAATACTAACCTCTAAGAGAAGAGACAACAGGCCTTAATTAGAGTCTTGCCTCAGATGTTGCTGGGAGGGATGAGCTGAAGATATCACAGATATCCAAAACCCAGATGATGCTGGTGGTAAGTGATCAGTTCAGTTACACTGTGGCTACTGGATCCCCAGAGGCAAAAAGAAATGGAAGAAAGTCAGAGTATAACTTGGAGACACAGATGCAGACTTGGCGTTTGCCCTGTGGAATTCTTGGATGCACTTGAAAGGTTCCTCTCAAGGATGAAAGTGCAGGCTCTGATTCTTTTTCTGACACCATCATATTATCTCACTCATTGGCAAATGGTCTCATCCAATGGCTGCAAGCGTTATTACATTACAAAATATGCAAAACTACAGATGTCTGCTAAATTAATTGCCAAATGATTAACTGCATGTTAATGAAGCAAGACTTTAAGAACAAAATTTAAAGAATTGGGTACGAAGGAAATCTGAAAACTGCTGCCTGCATTTTCGGGCTCTATCTTGCTAAAGTGCACCATTAGCCAAGGAGACACTTATTTTTAAAGTCACGAGCAGCACATAAGTTTTTCCCACTCAGAACAGGAGAGACTTTACCCTGTCCTCAAACTTCAGTGGAAGTCACTGCTTAAAAAATGAATTCAAAAATACTCCCTTACTCCCTTTTCTTGCTCCAACCAAAACTACCCTCCAGCAGCGATTGGCCAATGCAGCCTTTGTGTAGACTTGGAGACAGCTGTGCCTTTTTTACACAGCATTGTGTACACAGATCAGCACTGTTGATGTCTACAGCAACAACGGACTGTGTGAGTAAATGACAGTAAATCTATTAAAAGACATACTTAAACACCTCCCTCCCACATGAGCCACAGATTTAGGCACACCTGGTTAATAATTTGGGAGGTATAGGACATAGACTTATTGAAAAATAGAAGGGCAGTAGCTCTGTCATCAGCAGTATGAAAAAAAGGCTTAATTTAACATCTTAGAAGCAGCAATCACAGGCAAAAAGCCCATGCCACAAGTCAAACTACTGCCTGGCATTGCAGCTTCTGGGCACCCAAACTAAGGGAGATTGCAGGCCCAGCCCAACGGCCACTCAACCTCCCTCCACTGGTGGCCAAAGACCTGCACTGTGTCCCTGCCCCAATGCAGTGGGGAGCTGCAGGAGCTGCAGGGCTGCTGCTCTTCAGCAGGCAGAAGCACTCTCCTGGCCAGCACTGGAAATTAAAATCTTGGCAAGCCTGGCCTGTGATGAAGATACCAAGCCTTCCTTGCCTCCTGTTTCCTACAGATCAGTGCTAGGTAAAGCCAAAGGCATTTGAAGGAGGAAATGCAAAGCACGGCCTGTAATGGCAGTCCCCATTTTTCTTTTCCCTTCATATACAACTGCACACTATGTATCTTCAGTTTCCAGGCTCAGGTCAGCACTGTTCGCAGCTGTCTGCCCACCCCAGCAATGCAAGGACACCCCAGGAGCACTCTCAGAGTCAGCTCAGTCTTGCAGCTCCCACTGGCTTTGCTTCAGGCCTGAATGCAGCCAGGCTTCAGCTAGAGACACCCAGATGTGTCCCAGCTACAGCATGTTCCCTGGCAGCCCCAGACTGGTGCCTGACAGCAGGGATCGTGTTCCTTTCTTCCACACACAGTTAATTTCTATAAACCAGCACTGACGTTTATTTAGCTCTGCATTACACTTTCTGAGAGGCTTTGGAAAAGCAGGGCTTTGTCTGGGATCCTGCACTGTGTCAGGCCTAAGCACAGGAGGCAGAGAGGTGGGATGGGGAGTACAGACTAGTGCCAAGTGTCTCCAGCCCCTCAACACAAATTTTCAAGGCATGGATTACTGTCAACTTTCATATTATGATTCCTTAAACATCATTGTTCTGCCCTAGGTCACTGTCAGTGTGTACAGCACTCAGAGAACTAACAGCAATTGCAGGAAAACTTCACAGCAGCTGATTGAAAACTACCAGAAAACAATGTATGTTCAGGTAGTCAGAGCCAGAAGGGCAACTTGCTTGCTCCTATTCATGTTGCAAATGTCTGCTGACAGTTTTAACTTTCCTCTATGTAATCTTTTGTGTTTTGAAGGATACAGCAGCAGAGCTGTAGGACTCTTTTACATCCCACAATCAGCATGTACCACTTACAATCCTCTTCCAAGTTGTCTGGCTGTTAGCACTTAGGAAAATACCAGAGCTCAAAACTCTGTTAAGACTTCCTTATTAGCCTCACTGACTCACCTCAAATCCACAACTTTGTACAAGGACCTCAAAACTTCACCAAGAAAAATACACTTAATTCTTCTGTTCTCTTGAGTTTCTGCCAAGCTGCCTGAATGCTTCACCTTCCCGTATGTGATGGGGAGCCTTGTTCTTGCTGTTGGCCTGAAACACACAAAAGAAAAAACCCAGTTTGAATCCCACTTTCACTTGGCTTTAGAGAACTTGGTAAAGTTTGTTTTGGGACATGTCACTATGGTTTTTTTCCTTTTAGTTACCATGGCTGCCCAAGAGAGACGTGACGTGACTGAACATCTGCAGTGTGTGTAGTTCTCCTCCCAAGAACCAGACCAAGAAAAACAGCCTGGCAGTGAGGTCAGGTAAGTAGCACACGACAATTTGGGTGCTTTTTGCTGCTGTTAAACTGTTCAGATTCCTGTGGACACTTCTACTTTTTGTGTGTGTGTGTGGTCCTACGTGTTCCTAGCAGTGCTTCATGAGATGGGTTTTACCACTGCAAGCAAAGCTGTTCCAGCTCTCTTCTCTGTTTCCACTGCTATGCTCTGAAAACACAGTTGGCTGCAGTTACGGGATGGAAAGAAAACATGCAAGGGATGCACAGAAGGAAGATGTATAGTCAGCTTTCTGGGGGAAAGAAGTGGGAATGACCTCCAAGCAAACGTTAGCTACTGTCTCATTTTTTTCAAGAGCTTGGAAAAAGAAGGAAAGAAAAAAAATTGCACAGGAAAAAGTCTGTATATCCAACCTTAATTATGGTAATGGATCACAAGTAGCTTCTGGCAGTCAGTTGAAACATGTCACTCTGTCAAAGACCAGTGAGATGAAGCACCAGTTTGCAGCCATAAGCCAGACCAAGACAGGCTAGCAGTTGTGAAGAGAGCCCCAGGAAATTCAGAGTAGGAGAGTCCAGCAGCTTCACAACCCCAAGTACAAGCAGGCTGGATACCCTGGTCAAAATCATCATGCACAGTGGATTCACCACATTGCTCTTTAAATGCATCTTTCTGCATCAAATGGCACTAGTAGTTAGCTGTGTCATTTCACATTGCATTAGCCTGTATCATCTTGTATCATTTGGCAGTAAAATGATATGTCATAACATATACATAACCTGGGACATGTCACACCCTGTATTTACAGTATTTAGTATATTTTATTTGATTATGTGATCACCTTCTCCATCTTTTTCACACCTTCCTCTTACTGAAGCTGATGGAAGAAGCACATGAAGAACTGACAGGATAATCAGGATCCAGAGCAGAAGGAGAGGATGAGTGACAGTCTAGTTCCACTGACTTATTACCAGCAGCATCATTTCAGTTAACCTCACATACTTCTAATTCCCCTTTCTGTCTGTGGAGCATCCCCTGTTGTCATAATGTCAGCAAATGCCATTAAGCCTGGATAGTCATTTGCAAAGTCCTGAATAATCCAAAGGAATAATACTGAATTTTATTAAAGCTGTTCAGCTTCTTCATTTGGTCTCTTGCTTTCTTGGAGATATCCTAAGGAATTTGATTGTTTTCTTCTTGCCAGATAAGGACTTGTCTTTCCTGGCCTAAATTAAAGACTCTATGGCAGCTCTTGTTGATTACCTACAGCCAATTATAACAACATAATGTATAATATGTCATCTATATTTACAAATATGATTACATGATATTTACTTCAGTGAAATCTTCCTCATCTGTGACAGGACAAAAGATTTAAAAGCAGCCAGTGACTACATACTGTAATAGCACTCTGAATTTCTTCTCAGCACTTATCAGATCAATATCAGTAACTGGAAGGAAACTGGTCTAGAGCAAGACATGAGGATACAAATTTGTTGTGATGCTGATGAGCCTCCAAGTAGAAGCACATTGCCAAGATGGTGATGAGAAGAGACATGGAAGAGCTCTGACAATAAAGCACCATTTCCCAATCTCCTACAATTCAAGAGCTTCACTTCCAGCACACCTGTTCTTCACAACTAATCTGCTCTTGCATGAAGACTTACACAGAATTAAAATAAAAAAATAACTACATCTCTCCAAGTCACAGTCACAACCAATCACAATGGACAACCAATAAACACAATATATGGTATGGTCAGTAGAAGACAGAGTAAAATTAATGAAGATGCCCAGCCCTGGAACCCATACACGATCATAAAAGCAGAGACAACCTCTCTTGTTAAAAAACAAACTCTGTATAAAATTGTATATTGCTGTGCACAGGCAGTTTCTGGGCAGTTTCTATGTTACAGCACAGCAATAATTTAGCTGCACACAGCAGCCTTGCCTGGCAGTTTATGGAGAATCTATAAGGCAGCACAATATCCAAATAACATGTTGGGGGGATTTAGATGGGCACAGTGCAGTAACTGGAATTGGATTTGGGATGCTCTCGCAGCCTTGCTCACAATCAATTACAAGGCCCTTTGGAGCTGCACACGATCAAAACCTTCACTCAAGCCTCCCCAACAGGCTGCTCTCAGGCACACACTTAGGAGTGGATGGGCATAATACATTGTCACATCCTCGTGCCTCATTTTCCCTGCTCACAGCTCCCCAGGGATCCCAGGCTGGAAGGTGTGGCATGGAGTGGGAAGCACCAGCCATGCTGGGGGGTGGTGGCAGTGACAACAGCTCAGGGCCACATCTCTCCCTGGGGGTTGAGGGCAGGTTAAGTGACCACCTGAGTTCTCCAGTTTGGTTAACTGGTTCAACCCAGAGCCAAATTTATGCTCTTTCTTTTAAAAACTCACTAAATAGAACAATTCTTTGCTTCAGACAAAGCCTCTGACTCTGTTTCCCTAAAATGACCTTTTCACGTACAGATGAGCACTGTTTATGTTCTCCCTGCTCCTGTCTCCAGTTTAACAGGCAATCCTCAGAGGCTGAGGTGACCTCCATCAGATCTTCTGCCACCTAAGAATTATAATACAGGAAATGATTCAGATTAGAGCCCATGAAGTCTGTCTGCATGTCAAACACGCTGTCTGTTGGTGTCAAAGGCCAGCACATAACGATACCTGATGTCTGAATTTCAAATTCATTTCAATCAGCTAATACTTAAATAAGCATGGGAAGAAACTAAACACAACCAATACAGCAGAAAGATAAGCTGAAGGAACCAGAAAGATTGACTGACCCTATTTTTTTCTGGACCCATAAAATGTGCCAACTCACTCTTCTCACACCTACATCTGGCAGAGTTCTCACACCAATATGCTTTAAAAACCTGATTATCCCCTTTGGGATAGGTAGATATCACTGAAGCCCACTGCTTCGAGTTCTCCCTGCAGCTGGCTCTATTTCTGACCATTTCCAGCTGCTCTGGGGGACAGCTTTGCCTGTGGGATATGGTGGGCTCCTTCCCTGGGTGTAGTGGCTGTGGGAGATGGGATGGGAGGTCCTGACAATCAGCCCAGGGTATCTGGGTGTTACAGAGCTGAATTCCAGTGGCCTGTGGCAGTGCTGGTGGGAGGGGGGTGATTCCCAGCACTGAGGTGGGACCCCAGCCCCAGCAGTGGTACTGGGGGATGGGCTCAGTAGGCTCCTCAAGGAAAGTGTCTCAGCTCCAGACACAGCACTCAGCCACTGAAGGGAAAACATCTGCTAACTTGGCTTTGCATTTCTTTAATATTTCATATGATGTACTTCAAGTCACTCATTTTCTGTTTGTTTGGGGCTTTTTTTCCACACTAGATTAAAAGCTGGACCATTTCCTGATCCAAGTGGAGCTTACCAGGTTAAATTTCATCCATGTCAAGATGTTACAGCACCTTGAATCAACAGAACAGTTTTGTGCCTACTGCTTAGTTCAGAGTTAAAGAGAAACCTGCAAGGTTAACAAGTAATGGGAAGCAATTAATTAAAGTTTTGATAATGTAATGTTTCACAGTGATTTCATTTCACAATAAATTTTACATCCTAAAGGAAGAACAAAACCTTGGAAAAATGTGTGCCTAATGTAAGAGACTGGCAAGCAAGGTGGACTCCTCAGCACTGTCCCAGGAATTTTGGCAGCTTTAACACTGTGTATGGAGTTCAGGTCTTTATTCAGAAATGCTTAGTCATTGAAGTGCTTCCTTAAATTGGCTTTTTCTGATAAAACATTCCATAAAAATTTGGATGCCTTCTCTTTAAAAGTTCATTTCTGTTTGATAACACCCTCAGAACATTTGCAAGATAAGTCTCATGTTTCTTTACCTTGAGAATGAAATCTTTTTAACAAAGAAGTGCAGCACATGTATCTTCTGACACATTCAGTGCCAGCCCCTCCTGCAGACAAGATGCCAGACTGGACAGACGTGACAGCTGCTTTACTGAGGTCGTTTCTACAGTACCAACAAACATGAAGGAATTCCTGCAAAGCCTTGGAGCCTGCAGTGGGCTCCAAGAGTCTAAATGGTCTGGCTTTCTTTTTTAAATCAAAATTCTAGAATCTAAATTAACTTCCCAAACTGAAAAATCCACAATATGTGTTTTTAGCCTAATGAGGATTACCACCTAGAATATTAAAATTTTGGCTTCTAGTTTCTCCATCTCCCTCCTTCCCAAGGTTTTTCACAATACAAAAAGCCCCTCCTTTTTAACCTGTGAATAACAATGGAAGTATGAACATGACAAGAAAATGTGATGGATGACAGCTCCTGCAACAGCAGTTGAAAGCCGGGGCTCCCAGCACAATCTAGCGAGTGCACAACATGACTATAGTTACAGATTAGACCACGGGATGGATTTATGTATGCAGCACTGACTGTGCATTTTAACACATTGGTAACTGGCATTTAACTTCTGGAATAACAGCTTAAATCCGGCCATTAAATTCATTTTAATTAAATGTTTGTGAATGCTTTTTGCTATTACACGCCACGGAGATACTGCTAATGACTGCTCCATTAGCCTCCACACAGCATTGTTCCCTGTAGGAAGCCCCTTGCTACTTTGCCCTGTTTTGGGGAGGGTGTCAGCATTAGTCTTATGCACAGGGCCTGATTTTTCTGCTGCTGCAGGAAGACATCTCATTGCTCAGCCTGTCACTGCTCATCCCTCAGCACGGCAGGGGATCGGCGTCCTGTGCCCCGGGGAGCGAGGATGGAGCAGGGCTTGCTGTGCTCGCTGCTGTAGTCCTCAGTGTTTCTCTCCTGCTGCCCTTCCCCTGAGGCTGTTTCTTGCTTTCTGATAGGCTTGAACAGAGCTCCGGGATGTTTACAGAAACTTAAAGGATAGAAATGATTTCCAGAGGGTTTGGGTTTTGTTTCCATGGCTGTTGTGCTCTCGGACGAGCCCGGATGCACACGCAGGAATCCACAGGAGTCCCTGCAGTCACTCACCTTTCATCTCCCCACTTCTCCCAGAACCTTCCGCAGCACTGAGCACCACAGGCAGTCAAGTAAGGTGGCTTTAGAGGCTGTTGTCATAGCACCTGCCCAGAGACAGGGAAGGAACTGCCATTATCACCAAGCTTATCACCATGTCTACCCCACTCCTGCACGCAACCCCAGCATCCAAGGAGCTTCACCAGGTGATCTCTTCCACCTGACAACCAGACTCCCTCATCAGTCCTGCTGGGAGCTGCCCCAAAGCTCACCATGCTTACAGTAAAAACCTCCATCTGCACTCCAGAATTTGCATTTGGTTAAGGCCCATTTGTTTCTCTCCCTTTAACATGAATAATTTAGGTTTAAACAGTTATGAAGGAGAACTTCCTAATATTTCCCTGCCTAAGTCACCTCTGGTGCTATATAATTGGGCAGCAGTCAGCTATAGTAGTAGTTAATCTTTTTTCTAATACAGTAACATGCCTGAATCACAGAAGAAAGAGATTTAAGAAAATATTTTTTTAATCTACAGTGTGATTGGTGTTAGGTGGGTGGAAAGTTAAAATACCAGCAAGGATATACAGGCAAACAGAACACTCTGGGTAATGAGCAAATCCCAGCTTCTTTGCTGGAACTGGTTAAAGATCATTTTGGAAGGGGTGTCACAGCATGACTTGGTTAAGCTTTCTGTAAACTTGACAAATAAAACTCTGTCAGAATAAATTGAGAAATACTGTTTTCACATGCTTAAAGCACTAATCTCTGGAACAGAGGGACTATTAGCAGGACAGTCATTTGTCTACAGCTGCCAGAAGAGCCAGGAAGTGGGAGAAATGGTATTTTCTGCTGCAAATGGATGGATGAGACTTTGCTTGGGTTAGTGGGTGAATGGAAGGAAGATCAACTCTGCATCTGCAGAAACAAGAAATTAGAGCAACAGCAATCACAACCTGCTGCAGAAAGCACAAGACACAGGCCTACAGCTCACAGGAGCTCTGAATTCCCACTGAATTAAAGTTCACAGGCACAATGTCATTGGAAAGAAGTTAATTCTCTTGTTTAAATAATCCTTAAATTTTACCACAGAAAGAGATTTGAGTTGAAGAAAACTCCAAGCACATCACTGACGAGCACACTGAGGAGGGTTGTCCAGAGTCATGAATTGGTGCTTGTTTTCAAGATGCCAGTTTTCAATATGGACTGGGGAAACCCTGGGAACATGAGTCAGCCCACTGTGGTCTGTGGCCACCGTTGTAAGTGCATGTATGATGTCCTCCAACAGGCTCAATCCAGCAGCAGACTGCTGGGAAGGCAAATGGAATGACAAGGAAGTGTTCCCATTGGAGAATTGTGAATAAAACCCCAAGTGTATTCCAACAGAGCCTTTATTTCACTGCATACCTCGACTTCCTGCCTGAGGATTAGTCCCCTGGCAGATTTACACGGTGCTCTGGGCAGGATTGTTGTCAGGACACTGATCAACTGAATCAGGAGGTCCTAAACTGAGAAGCAGTTCAGACACATTCAAGGAGAAAGAAAAGGATTTCAGACAAGCATTTCAAAACTGACTCCTGAGATGCTATTTCAAGAAGAGACATATCACTTCATTTTCCAGACCACTTATCCCACAGCTCCCACTGTGATGAGTAAGAATTTCTGGATGCTCAGCAGTTTTGAAGAGCAGGATGCCTCATTTGGGAACAGACGAGCAGTGGCAGCACGAATGTGGTGGCTCTGCAGGAGCCGTGCACTCCTGGGGAGGTGGCAAAACACTCACCTGCTCCCATTCAGGGGGCAGCCCCTGTGCAGCTGCTGGCCTTGGCATTTCCCAAGGCTCCACTCACAGCAGATTTCCCTGAATCCAGCTGTGCTATCCTGCAGAAGATCAGGCTGCAGGAGTTGCCCACTTTATTGGTCCAAGGCAGGCCCTTGCTCCCAGCCCTGGGAGCCTCTCCAGGCCCTGCACGAGGAACATGGGTACAGGTTTGCTGCTGCTGCTGCCTGAAGGCTGGAGGGCTTTATCCCTAGGGGGAATTCAGCCCTGAGCACCAAAAGCTGTGGAGGCATCGGCCTCTACCTTCCCCTTTAAAGAGAAATATTTCACGGGAGTCAGTGGAAAAGAATGAGCTGCTATGGACTCGATGCATTGCTTCCTTCCACAAGATGCTGATGCTGAATTTACATGCCCATGGTGTTTTTTCCCCCCCCCCCCCACAGGTATTTTAGCTGATTCTGTTCCATGTCCACTGTGATGAAGAATCTGAGGTTCATCTTCTGGAAATGAAGGAAATATTTTTTGGAAATCTGAAAGAACATGGGAGATTGACTGAGGCTTTAGCAGCCTTTAAAGCACCAGATTTATGAAAGAGAAATTTTTGGTTTCAGACTTTCAGAGTAGAAAGCCTGAAAGGCTGACTTTAATTAATTTGAAATTTCTTGCAATAATCTAATTTAGATGTCAAACAAAGTTCCGGGTTATTACTTTTCAGAGAAATTACAATGTAATTGTTATTGTTTTCTGCCATAATTACTCTGATGGAATTAACAAAGGATATTTTTAATAAGATTTGCTTATCTAAGAGATAACACTTGAACATAATATAAACAGAATTCAGCCTTCATTCAGTGCTGTAATATTTTCTATAGATGCATTCACAGTAACATCACAATTTAGCTAAAGGGAAACCTGTCTCGGTGTTGATTTTGCATCTGGCTATATTCATAAATATCACCAGAAGGAAGTGGACAAGAAAACTCTTGCACAAATAACAAGTTTGCTATGTTTTTATTTAGAAATTTATATATTAGGCGAAAACCCACCACTCTTGTTTGGAATATGTCAGCATATTCCCCTGTACTTCAGTGAAGATTACAAGGTACGTCTGCACAGCTACTGCTGTCTGTCAAGGCATTTACTTAATCATTTTGCTGTCTTTAAATACAGTGTGCTAGCCACTGTTTTCACATTGAACATCAAATATTAACTTGGACAAATATACTTTGTAGACATGATTACACCTGGAAGCAGGGACTGCAACATTTACAGCATACATTTGGTAGGAAAATCACAATGCTTTATCATAGTCTAGAGTTTCCAGTCTTGTTTTCAACTTGGAAATCTGAAAGGCATCATGAAGTTGAAATTTGAAGATCTCAATTTAAAGTTTCAGATTTCAGCAGTGCTATTTTCCCCCCCTTTTTTGGCGGGCAGCCAGCATTTTGATGACCAGATTTGCACAGAAGTCACTGGCTGAGCATGTACATTCTCTTCTACACAGTCATGTTTGCTGTAAAGCAATGAAGTTTCTCATAGGATTTGAAAATTCTCTTCATATTTGTATGCAACTGGATGGATAATCTCTCTGTTTAAGCTTTGCACCTCTGTGTCTGGGGACTGTCCTCTCTCCTGGAAAGGGCTGTGTCAGATCTACAACACACATCAGTACTTTCACAGACTTAAATCATGGGGAGTTCCCACAAGGCAGTGACCTCTGTTTATAGAGCTAAAGTTTATGAGCTATATATTTTATTATATGACTGTCTGAAAACCATATTGTATTAAGCACTCTGCATTGTCATGAATCACTGTGGGACTGGCTGAGAAAAGGTACAAGGGTCTCTCCTGCAGGGTCAAGAGTACATTCCTCTGTGACCCTTCACTTTAACGTGAGGCAAGCATGGGGAATACCAAAGGCTCTTTTCCCACTGACTGGAGTGGAAATGGTTCAGAGTTTATTAAACAGCAGATAATTTCACTGTCAATCTAGCATCTTAAAATGGGAAACCACCAACAGAGAATAGACAAGCATGAGCCAACATTAAAATGTAGATACATACACACACAGAACCTGCCATTTGAAGCAAGCAGCTCTAATAAAGCTGTTTTTTTTTCTTTTTTGAACATATTCCTTCTGTTGCCTGAATGACTGTGGTCTTTTTTACCTTAACTATTGTGCCCAGTGAATTAAGGCAATGTAAATTATTCAGGTATAATCTTGTGAATCTTTAATGAAGAACCTCCATAGCAAAAGGAAAAAAAACCTGAACATGGAATCATGTCCATCTGCAAAGGCCTTCCCTAATTCTATTCAAATACTGAACATTTTATTAGAGAGAGAAACCATAAAAATAACATTAAAATAACATTTTGATAGTGGTCTGTACATTTCTGAAACCCTAAGAATAACATGAGCTCAGCATTGTTTTTACTGTCAGATTTTTATCATTAGAATTCTGAAGTGCACAGTACATTTACAGAATGCTGGGGAAAGCCTAGAAATTGTGTATGACACTAGTTAATTTCTGAACGTGAAGAACAAGATCTCCTCCCTTTCAAGGAGCTCAGTTTTTCATTTTAACAAGACAGATATTGTAGTATCTAATTTCATAAACAAAAATATTATCCACTTTCATCTACTGTAAGCATCTAGAATAACCAGAGGAGCTATGCTTTTATATATTTCATGTGAGTTAAAAGTGCTTTTCAGTGAAGAGATAATTGATATTGTGCTTTTAGAGCAAACCAGTGACTATAAATGCTTTGCAGATAAAAGATATTGAAAGCTTTAAAACAAACATACACATTAGAAAGCCTACCCTAATTCATCAGTTATTCACAATGGCAGGAAATACAGGCTTGAATCTTATAAGAAACTACATTTTTTTTCTTGAAATTTATGAAAGGAAAGATTTGTTTGGAAATGTAAGTGCTCACAACGAGGCTTCCAGAAATGGCTACTCTCTTGTTTTGAACTGGGCAATTAAAGCAGTGATTAATAGAAATTCACTGTATTTTCCAAAAAAATTCCAAAGACAATCAACTCCTGCAGCATCAGTCTGGCCTGACATTTGTTCTCAGATTCTTCAAAGCCAGCTGAAAGGTGTGGGGTTTTTGTTTGGGTTTGTTTGAGTGGGTTTGTTGTTGTGGTGGTTTTTTGTGGTTTTTGGTTTGTTTTTGTTTGTTTGTTGTTTGTTTTTCTTTTTTGTTTGTTTTGGGTTTGGGGGTTTTTTTTGTTGGTTTTTTTTGATTGTTTTTTTTGTTGTCTGTTTTTTTTTAGTGGGGCCGTAAGTTTCAAGGCATGTCCTTACATTAGGTAACCAAATAAGATGGCTTGGCTCTATAAAAGGCTTAGTATAGTGAAGTCTAAAGAAGCAACATCTAAATGTTTTTTAAAAAATAAATCTAACATTCACATGCTCACATGCGCATATAAAATATGAGTGCTAAGACTTGTGATTTTCTTCTCCCAGGTGAGGGGCCTAGTTGCCAGGCTATAAAAAGTCATTTACTCCTTCAGTCTGGCCCAATTAATATTTAATTATGTCAGGCAAAGTGGAGCAGCTTGAGTGGAAGGACTTCAGGGTCCCCATTCAGCCCAGGGTAGCCTAAACTTACAAATTCATGTGGCACAACAAAAGCAAAAGTGATTCCAGGTCTTCTGCATCCTAAGGAAATGTCCTAAATTGCTGGCTAGCAGGGAAAAGCCAGTTATTACCTCTTCTGTCAGCTGTATTTGGCGCTGAGACCAAACCACTACAGACTTGCTCTGAGGCTCAAGATCCTTTGGGAAAAGGAAGACAGACTCTCAGGTTGTGAAGCCTGGCAAGGATTAAATGCAAGAGAAGTGCCTACCTACCCCCCAAACTGTCAAAACAATGCACAGCTGCGAGTGCTGCGAGGCAGCCTCACACCCAGGCAGGGGATTCCTCATCTTGGATTCCAGCAGCTCGCTGGCAGGCAGGGAACCAAAGCTCCTCTCTGACCTAAGCTCTGATCTGGGGCCAGATTTCGACTTGACAGTCGGAAGTGACAGGTAGAGGCAGAGAAAATGAATCCATTTGCCTGCATACCTTGTCTTCTAGCTGCCATTCAGTGTTTCATGTCAGGTGTTTTATATGCAGGAGGTTACAAAGAGAACTGCTTTGTGTTTTCTTTATGTCTAAAAAAGGTACTATTTGAACATTTGGTTTTGTCTCCCTCAATTCAAAATACACACTTCCTGGACTGAAAAGGCATATCTTCTCACTGATACAAGAGAAAGATTTACAGTTCCCACCACTATTTCATAAATTCAGTTTGCAATTCCTAGTAGAAGCAAAGCTCTGTTTATGCTGTTATTTTATACTGTACCTGAAAGCTTTAGGCAACCAAGGGCTAAGGTGAATTAACTCAGTGTTCTCTGTTGTTCAGAGAAAATGAAATGTGGATGTTAGGGATCAGCTATTTAGCTGACAGCCTGTGTGTATGAATAGCCCCTAAATTTAGACAAAGCCCTAATGTCGAAAGAGAACAATTTAACCCAAAGCAGATTCTGGGCCTCAGTTCACACTGCCCATGGATCAGGCAGGGAAGGCAGTGTGGGGAATGGGTGGGAGGACTGTTCCTGCTCCCAAGCCAGGATCCCTGGCAAAGATACCCAGATGGAGAGGGCTTGTGACACCTCCTGCCCTTGTGCCCCACCGTGCTTCACAGAGCCCAGGCTCTCACACTTGGAGTTTATCTCCAAGCCCTGCAGCTCCTGCACTCTCCCAGTACAGCATTCCTGTTTCCTGAGCTCTTGTCCCAAATCTACTCCAGCCCACATCTTCCCTCTATCTTTTTTGTCTTCCAAATTGTGCCCCAAAGCCTCTGGTACGGCACAGAGCTGAGCTCCTCAGTGCTTCTGTCCCCCATCTCCACTCTCTGCAAGGCTCCCTCGTGTCTGGCTCTGCAGCCACCACAACATCCCTTCACTCTGAATGACTCCATCCATACCCACTCCCCACCTCAGGCCACAAGCCCTGCTGGGGCACAGCTGTTCTGGGCTGATTACTGACTATTGATTTTGTGGCCTCTGCTGTCCCTCACCCAAGCTCTGATATCCCTCCAGCATTCACTGCCACGTTCTTCCCAGTCCAGCCAACCAAACCCGTGTCTTCCCAGGACCCTGCAAGAAAGTTGTTGTGACATCTGCTTCTGGCAACCATTTTCAAAATCTGAACACAGGCTACACTTGCCCAAAATCTGCCTGGCTCAGCTCTGAAGTAGTTAGAAATAAGCCACCTCCAAGAATAGGATATATGGAAGCTATAAAGATCTGCTAGTGGGAATTGGCTGTTGGGCCCCCAAAATAAGCAACTACCAGTCTGATTTCTCTGCACACAAATGTGAAACAAGCTTTGGTTTCCCCAGTACATTTAGTTATATCTGCCAATGACTGGATGGCACTATAGAGGTATGCAGGTTGGAAATACTCTGAAGAACCCTGATGCTTTAAAATGTGACATAAATATCAATAAGCTGTCATTATAGTGCTAAGCTGTAAGCAATGCATGCGGGCTTATCACTGTCACAGCTTGGTGCCTGGGAATGGCTGCCTAATATATGTTACAGAACTCCCTTTTGCCTCAGAAGCAGCAGATTAGAGTATTTTGTAACTTCTTTTAGCACGTGTTGCACATTTTTCAGAGCCCAGGCCTGAAAGTGAGTAAGCCTGACTTCCAAGTGTGATAGGGTTTCTGTGGACATCAATGTTGAATAGGCTGACTACTCTGCAAGTGTTGTTCACATCAGTCCTTAGTCAGCAGTTAGGGATGGCTCACATCCTGCTGATATTCTCCAGTTTGGGGGCTTTCCTGCATTTAGCAAACCATGAAAATATGTAAAAAGGTCAGCGGTTTAAGTATTGCCTTTGGGGTTTCTTCTAAATATTGTGCAAGAATATTACATCTTGATTTTAATGGATCTCATCTCCAATCTTACTTTCCAGTAATTGTATTAATTATAGGAATTTTAATCATTATTTTTAGCATTTCAAATCTCTATTAAGCTGATGAAATAAATATTTGGTGTTATATTTAGACATGCATGTACTCAGATTGTTATTAGCATTCCCTGTTCAGTGAGGTTAATCTGTTACAAGAGGAAGAGAAGAGAGAAGAGATAGTATGTACTTAATCATCATGGAGACTGCAATACATCTAAATGTTTTTACCTATTTTTTTGAGAAAAGGGACACTTCAAATGTTTGCAAATTTGAAAATCTACTAACCTGAGACATTAAATACATTCATACAAGTTTTGCTATTTCTAAGAAAAGCGTCACTACAATTTATGAATGCCATGCAGTAACTCTGACACTGTTCTGTGAACTCCTTGTGGATGTTGAGTCAAAATTTCAAATATTCAGCCCACAAAGATGGACAGGCATTTTAAATGGGCTTGATGTTCACACAAGAACCTGCTTGAAATAGTCTGAATTTCAGAACAGCTCATCACCAGCAGCTGCTACAACCATCAGCATCTTATTCTTGTTCAGAGCTTGCCCAGTGTCTCTCCTAGTTTTGCTCTAAATGCAGGCTTGAGCTGCAGCTGAAGCCAAAGCACGCTGTCTCAGGACACCTCCAAGAATGCACAGTTCTGCCTAACAAAATGCCCAGGCAGCCTGCAACAACTATATTCAAAATGCTATAAAAGGCAAGCAGAGACTTATAAAACCTTCCCTTGTAATTAGAAATCTTGTGGATCTCTAGGGTTTTATATAATAATTTAGTCAAGAACTGAATCCACAGAGATTTTTTTATGAGGCTCCTAAGACCTGCGTGTATTAAAGCAGTAAATATTTCATTTGCTTTATAAATGTTAACAGGAATAAAACGGAGCGAGATGCAACAAGACTCGGATGTGTAGCACTTGGCTGGGGACACACACAGTTCTGTCATGTTTGTGGAAGTCGAGGCAGTCGCTGGAGCAGCAGAGCCAGCAGCGAGGCTGAGCTGCTGCTGTGACCCCAGAATCTCTCTCCCAAAGGAAATCCCCGGCACGCTCTGTCCCGCTGCATCCCGCGACTCCTCCCGCTGCCCATGGCATCACCGGCAGCTGCCCTTGCTCCCCTTCCCGCTCTGCCCAAGGGCAGCTCTGGGAATGCTGCGTGGAACAAGGGAGGCCAGCAGTGCTGGCAACAGCTTCCCTGGCCAGGCAACTACAAAGGCAACTTCACAGTATGAATGAGGGCCTGGGAATGCCTCAGAAACAATTTTCCCTCCATTTCTACCACAGCAGGGACATTTACCCATCTTTTCCAGAAATGCTCCAGGAAGGAGCTTATGCTGGCACTAGCATCATGTCACTCCAGAACAATTCCATCAGATTTATTACATCTAAATGCTTCAGTAAATATTTAAAGAATCTGATTGCAGTATATACAGTTCTAAGAGATTAAAGAGAAATGTTACCTTACATTAGCATATAATATTATTTACCCAAGATAATTAAATCAACTCAGTTAATCACTAAATCAACTAAATTTTCATTACCATGACACGCTTAATGAGTGCAGGTGACGTCCAGTTAGAAATGTTAAAGTAATAATAATAATAAAAACGGTTGGTTGGTGGAGCTAAATTAAAGTAACATTAAAACTCACAAAGTACCTTCACCACTAATCTTAGACAAAAGTCAAGTTTACACTGCTGTGGAGGAAAGTACTCATTCAGTTGTGAAAAATATAGTTTAGACTTATTTACCACTTTCCCCTCTATAAATACTAAATAAATATCACAGTGCCCTTAACCACTTCCCAGGTGGGAAAGCAATGCCCTGCAGCACATACCTTCCAAAGCAACCAGTGGTTTTCATGAGGCCTAATCTTCTGACCTTTATTTGATACTTCGCAGAGAACCCTTCATTGGAGTGCTTACAGCTATTCACTCATTCCCTATTGGCGTGCTTAGGATACTCCAAGGTGATTGTTCACTATAAAGGTGGCTGGTCAGAATCATTTTACTGCCAAAAAATTGAAAGTAAAGCCATGTATAGCAGAGCAACAGCCAGGGAAGAATGGTCAGAGGAATCAAGTTTGAGAACAGATGAACTACTGTCTTTAGCAGCAAGAAAAATAGCTTTTTTTCTCATGAAACAGTGCCACTGTATGGCTCCCCTTCCCATTGAATTTGCTCTCTGAACCTCTGTGTATCAGAGAGCACCTGGATGCTGCTGTACTTGCACAGACACTCCTTCCTCAGGAGGAAACTGGCAATTGTCACTGCACACAACAGCAATACACTTGAGGAGTCAGAGCTTTTTGCCAGGGAAAAGCTGAACTTCTACAACTTCACTGTTCTTTCAAGATGTAACTTCTGATTAAAGCTTCCTTCAATCAGAGACATTCACTGGCAATGCTATTGTTCCTCACCAACATCTCTGTGGCAACTGATTACAAAAGGAGCTGGTTCTCAGCAGAAAAAAATATCACAAACTCTAGTGCCCCAAATCCAGCTTTGATTGCTAACCACAAAAAAAAAAAAAAAAAAAAAAAGCATTAGAATTAAACTCTTAGAATATTTTTTATGGTTACTAAGATAATTAATAATAGCTTTTCAGGACTTGAATGCTCTGTGCATTTTTTCTTCTCTTAACATCTCCATAAAACCTGTAGTTGTCTGTATTCTTACAGTTATAGTCCTGAGAAACACAAATAAGGTCATTCCATCAAAAGCAATGGAAAAATGGTACAGTGGGACCAAAAATTTACTTAAAATCATGATTAGCTTTTGTAATCTACTGGTCACTGCATATCAGGAATCTTCCTTCCCTTGTGCTGATCCACTGAGATTTTTAATGTCTTGCAGTCGTCAGCCTGAGAACCATCCTCATTCAGGCATATGCAAAAGCCTTGTATTTTTAGCCTGGATGTGTTGATCCAGGTGGCATCCCCTAAATTCCCATTTCCTGGGAGTCCATCCAAGAGGATATGGAAATCATCTCGGCCAACTGCATCGCAGGAAATGGGCCACGAGTGAAAAACCACGGCTGAGCATCAGCACACAGCAAGGAGTGGAGCTCCTGCGAGACCAAAATGCAAGAGGGAGGTGGGAGGGAGGAGCTGTGAGAGCTGGAGCTGCCAGCACAGCCGAAGGGCTGCACCAGATCTGGGAACAAAACCTTTGTGCTTGCTCTGCTGCAACCTGTGTCAGTGTTCTCAGCTGTAATGCAGAGTCTCACCCCAGTTATTTTGTCAAGAGTGAATTCTCTGATCAGATGAACTAGGAGACAGCTACATTTCAAATCCTTAACCCTTGCAGTTTAGATTCACCTTTCGTGGCTCATCCTTGCCAGCACTTCCTGTATTTTCTGTTCTAGTATATAATGTACAATTTATATTCCTTTATTTTTAATCACCTTTACTGTGTAATTTTCTTAGGTACTTATCTACCATTTCATCTGCCTGCTTTGCCTAATTACCTGTCCCTTTCCTTCAGATGGTTCTTTTATTCCCTTCTTAGTTTTCAGAATCATTAGCATTGCATTATTATTCTTAACAGCAGTACATTTATGCTTATTATGCAGTGTTTGCAAATAAATAGAGAACTGAATTTCTGGCTGTATTTACCTAAAGCTAAAAGGAGAAAATGCAATGTGGGTTGAATTCTCATTTCATTTACTTGCTTATTTTGGAAAGAATAATTTTAAAAGACTTTTAAGACCTCTGCTTTACAATCAGTACTTTTTATAGCTTTGGTGCTGCAAGGAGTTTTGGAAATAATTATCAAATCATATCATTTTAATACACAAAAAAGTACTAATAGTGAATCCAGTGTTCTTCTTCCTTGGATACTGCTTTTTTCCTTAAGGAAATTCTTGTAACTACATCAGATAACTGAAATGATCCTGAGTAAATGGTGACATTTTGCCCTGTGAAGCACTTCTTTCGTGTCCATATTTGACTCTATAAACCTCATAAAAGGATAAACCTACACACAGGAGGTTTTACTGCTGTAACCTCTTGGACTGCCATGTTTTTCCCCTGGCTGTGTGGTTACATTGCCACGGAGTAAGAAGACTAAAGTGATGCCATACCCTTCTCCCATTCAGGTGAAGGACAAACGCTCCTACAAGATTACAGTGGAAGCAAAGCTAAATTCACCCAAGCTCCCCAACCAGGCAAGTGTGTGGCTGTGCAGTAGCTATTTAACACATTTAAGTCCAAAGACCTGTTAAATGCATAAAGATCAGTCCAGACATCCCTACCTGATCAAAGCCCAGCATGTCTGCTGATCATAGAGCCACAGAATAGTCTGGTTTTCTTTTGCAGAAGCAGGAGGAAGGTGGAAGCTGTTGGAGTATACCATTGCTTTGTTTGAGCTCATTTTGCTTAAAATTAGCTCAGCAATTATGGTTTTGTATAAGCTAGTCTTGCTTCCTGACAGCCTGAGCACTGACTGCCATACCCACAGCAGGCTCTCAGCCAGACTACATAAAAAAAATTGACACTTCACTTTCATCAAAGGCTGAGAGAAACTTAGCCTTTGAAGGAAGAAAAAGAGATTCTCTCTTCCTCCAGGTTAGGCAGCAGCGCTTTTAATTAATCCATGGAAACAGGGAACTTCTTCCACTAGGGAAGGTCCCAGTTGCCCAATTCTTAGGGAACCACTCACTTCATGACTCTGTTTCTTTCTCTGCTGCTCTCTATTTAAAGCCATGAGCTGTGCCTCATGCCCTTGGCTGCTCTCACCCCCTCGACTGCCACACTCCATCCTAACATGGGGTCTGTGGATAGCCAGAGTCTCTAGGTCCCTTCTACTGCTCATGTTCATAGGAAAAAACACCTATTAAACACTAAAATCTAGACAGGAAGTGGCACCAGCATCTCAGTATTAATCCAAAGGTGATTTGATTTGTTACATGCCTTCTTTTCCCTTTATCAGCAGTAGATAAAAGTACCTGACATTTAATGGGAATTCTGTGCCTTGCCCATTAGGTGTTGTCTGAGGCTCCCAGGACCAGCTGTACTGTGAGATGTGTGGTTTTATGAGGACAGGATGCTGACTGGTGGCTGCTGCATGGCCCTGCTCACTAAAGAGCACAAGCCCAGGCTGCAGGTGGGTTCACAGAACCTGTATGACTCTGGCTGCCAACACAGCAGGAGCTGTGAGCTCAGGGGATCACACGGCACTGGACAGAGGTTGAAACAATGGAGTGGCAAGTATTGCTTGTTCTTCTCCTAAAAGGTATCACTGAGCTCAAAGCTGCTGCTTCCATTTCTTATTTTGATCTTGTTTTATTCTTCATCCCAGAGACATTACCAGTCAGTGAACACATTAAATGATATACAAAGAAAAGCACTTATATCAATCTTTCCCTAAGAAGCTCCAGCTGTGTTTTATTAACAGAAACATTTCAGTTTCATAAATACTTAATGAAGTGACTGCCTATAGCAGGGAGACACTCCTGAGCTAATTGTTGCTGTGGTCAAACCACCAAGCTGCTTAGTATTTGCTTGCAGCGTCACATTACAATGAACACAGCTGACAAACTGGTTATTAAAGTATTGGAAGCATCTCCTCAAAAACTGGGATTATTTAGCTAGCATAAGCAATTTATGCTACCTCAAGAATGATGTGGACTGAGAGCCTGGTGCAATACTGCAGCCAAGGTAATCAATGCACCTGTACAGTAAAACCAGAGAGCTCAGATTCTGGGGCAAACTGCCAGTGACAATCTGTTTGTACCCCTTTATTCTCACCAGAGGACCAGAAGCCTGAAGTTGTCCTGCTGGATATACTGGTGCAGCAGCAAGGTACAGACCAGCAGGGGCAAGAGAAAGAAATCCAGAAGGACAGAGGTGATCTCAGGAGAGGGCTGGGCTCTACAGCACTGCTGTAGAGAATGGGAATGGGACAGAACAGCCACTCCTCCCAAAGGAATCAGGGTGTTGCCTTAGCATTTTAGCTGGTATATTTTTCATGTATTTGTAATTCTGCAGTTCTTTAGTGTATAACTCTAAACTCCATACACAACGTTAGCTGCTGCTTTCTCATTTTGGGCAGACACAACAATTCCTCTCCAGGCCTGGGAATCAAGGACACTTCAGTGCCTCAGGCCCCAAGAAATGTAAACCAAAGTGAGTTGGGGGGAGCAAGTTTGGGGCAAGTGTAAACATTACCTGAGGCTGGAATTGGAAGATGAACCCCCAATATGCAAATGGCCCAAACTTATAAAAGTGTGAAAACCTGTGACCCGTGGTCCATTTTTGGGTGTAGCCCCTGGGGGCTTTTGTCTGCCTGAAATGTACCTGAAGGTCCTTCATTAAATATATCCACTTTTTATTCCCTTAATTTTGTCTGTTTTTAAGTAATCCCCGAAAAGGCATCAAGAGCAGGGCTGGCTGCCCAGCTCTTCTGAAACCAGGCAACACAGAAAGGTTACTGCAAGATTAAAGTAAATGCAGAGGTTGTACATGTGAAATACTGAAGATGGGAAATGGTAAAGCAGCATCTAAGCAAGCCTAAAACATCAGGGTGTGAAGCCTAACAGTCAAACTAGTTTGGACAGCCAGCAAGGGGTTTCTCTCACTGATGATAAAATAAATTTATTGTATGTTAACTTTATAGGTTGCTGAGACACATTGACACAATGAAATTTATATTATTTTCTCCAAGATAATTTATACCACATATGCATTCTCATACCTAACAGAAGGGCACTAACATGTAAAATGAAGGTAGAATGTTTTCTTCCTTCTTTTATCCTTATTATTATTATTATTAGTGAACTGGCTTACACTGTTTCCTTTGCCTTGCCCATGGGACAAGCCTGACTGGGGATCTGAGAGGACAAAGGTGTGCAGCAGAAACACACCAAGAAGCCTGGGTATGATACAGTAGTCCCAAAATGACCTCCCTACATGCTGTAGTGGCATCCCCATGTTCACTCAGAAGGCAGCACAAGGGAATTCTCGTTCACACTCGGGTTCACAGCCCAGCCATACTGAAACCCCTGAGCATGAAGCCAGGGGAGAAAACAAGTAGCAAGTAGTACTTGGGTAGTACTGGAGCCTGAAGCTTCCAAAAATAATCATCTGCTGGTCTCACTGTGGGATGGGTGAACTCCAGATGCCGGAATCACCATATAGGGCCTGCAGTATGCCTGGATTAGACTGACTGGATATGACTGACTACAGATTTTTTTGCTATTTCTATCATAACTTCTCCCTGCTACACTACACAGTGAGTCAGATTTCATGGTTAGAACAAGTGTGAGTCATACCAAGGATCACTCTCTAAACCTGTAAAAGTTAATTTCATTATTTTCCTTTTCAGAGACTCTGGCTGATCACCCACTGCTGTTAAGAGGTATGTAATTCAGCAGTCTGATAGGATTCAAATATTGAACCAAAAAAAATATAAGCTGAACCAAGCACTGGAAAAAACAGAGATCTCACTGAAATGTGATTTAGAAGTAAGTTTCAGAGGGAAAAAAGCCATGTCAGGTCAAAGTCTGTTGAGCTGTGAGTCTGCAGCTGGCATTCTCAAAGGGTCGCCTACAACAGGCAATCTGTGGGAGTACTGGATTTCATGTCCAGATGTATCAGGGATTAAAACAAGGAAAGATATCACAAAATATAAAGTGGCATTGGAAGACTCTTCTGAAAGGAAAACACACATGGTTGATTGTGGTGATTATGTCAGACAGCATGTAGACTACACATAGTTATCTAAATTGATAAAAATGCATGTGAGAAAATAATTTGTTTAAAGTTTTGCTTTCACGTTGTTCCTTTCCCTTATTCATCACATCTCTATCTCATTTGCTAAGTTCCTTTTGTAAGTTTTCAAACACAGCTCACGACTCACTGTGGAGTTACCCATGGAAGAGCACTGCTCCATGCATGAGCACTGAGCCACACATGACTGGTTTGTACCAGGAAACTTCCCTGTGCAGGAGCGCCGTGCCTTCCCACCCACTTCTGTACAGCACATCCCTGCAAGCACTCAGCACTGTGCTGGGGAAATCCTGCTGGGAGGTCAGTGGCTGCAAGGACAGCAGCTTATTTGGTGCTTTGGTACTGTTGAAAAGGAGATTTATGCTCTGTTGTGGGGGAGCTGCCTAGGAAGCATATAAACAAACAGGCCATATCCAAGCCCGTGAGGCCTGATGGAATGTGCCCAAGCACTGAGGTGGTTGCCAATGTCACTGTGAGGCTGCACTCAATTATCTTTGAAAGGTCATGGTGATAAGGAGATTTTTCTCAGGATTGGAAAAGCAAAGCTTCCTTTTATCTTCCTTCTAAGGAAGAGGATCCAGGAATCTACAGGCCAGTCAGCCTCACCTTCATCTCTGGGAAGGAACAAATCCAGGGAAGAGTCACAAAGATGATTGAGGGACTGAAGTGTCTCTGGTGTGGAGAGGCTGAAAGAGGGGACTGTTCATCCTGAAGAAGGAAAGGTTCAGTGGGACTTTACCTGTGTGTATAAATACCTGGTGAAAGAGTATAAAGAAAATGAGCCAGAGGCACCCAATGAAAGGGCAAGAAGTAATGGACACAAACTGAATAGATTAAACCCTATTAAACACAAGAAAAAAACCCAAACATGGGGTTTTTATTATGAGGATGGTCAAACCCTGAAACAAGTTGTTTATGAAGTCTCCACCCTCTAAAATACTGAAGACCCAAGCAGATCTTGTTCTGAGCAATCTACTTTATGGAGGTTGCTTCCGAACTCCAAGATTCTGTGATTTTGTGTGATTCTGATTTTGTGTTAAACCTGGACACTTTAACTCAGACTAGATTCTCCTGGATTTATTTTCCTAGAAGACTGTCTGAAGATTTGAAAGTTCTTTTCAGATCTCTTATGATCTTCAAATCTGAAGACTTTAGATTTGAAAGATCTGCATTGTGAACTATCAAACTGAAGATTACCTTTTTCCAAACCAGTTTTTTCCCCCATGAACACAAGGTACACCTAATTGCAAGGAAGAAGTTAGATGTGACCTATGTGGTCTGTTCCCGCCAAGCCTTGTTTACTGCTTTCTTTTCTAGACTTTGGTGATGCTGTGATTCTTGCCAACAAGCTCCTAGAACAAGTAAGACAACTTAAAATCCCATACTTGTAAAGGCTTTCAAGTGGTCCCTATATATCACAAAATTCTACAATGACAGGTTGATAGGAAGGTTTTTTTAAAACACTCTTTACTATAATCCTCCAGATAGCACAGGGAGCCCTAGCTATAATATTTTCTTTGACTTAATGTAAAATTCATTAAATCCCATTACTTTAAATTACTGGGCTGCTGGAAATCGGTGTAACTCCACTGAAACCAGAGGAATTATACCAAGTGACTTTAGACGATGATCCGACTCTTAACCACAGTGCAACGGAATTTCACATTAAATCTGGGAATGCAGGTCTTTGTGACAGCCACAAGCAATCTGATTAAAAGCCACTCTGACTTTACTCCAAAGCACAGAACTTTATTTCACAGACTTCTCAGGAACTTCAGGGTTTATAGGACTATCTGACAACCTGGTGACTTCAAGTCACTTAAAAGTAAATCCCATGAGTCTCCCTTGGCCTTAAATAATATCAAAATTGGAATTATTGGCTACAGCACCTGGCCTCATCACCACATCTTTCCACAAACTAATCAGGCTTCCTTTCATTTACAGCTTTTAGTATTGCTATGCCTACACTACTACTATGTTTAGCTTTTTCCTCTAAGTTCTAGATATCAGCCATCTGATCCTGCTTTTTTGTTTTTATGGAACCGGTTCTACGCCCTGCCTCTGATATTACCCTGCAGCATATACCTGGAGAACAATTATTTTGCCAAAGTAAACCAGCTAAGTCTGCTCTAGTCTCCACTTAAGAGACAGGCTTTCTACCCCCTAGTGTCATTGTAGCTTTTTCCTGTACCTGTGAATGAATCCCTTATGAACACAAACACCTGAAATCATTCACACTGTTTAAGATTAAGTTAACAGAGAACCTATGGCTATGTATAATCTCCAGTAGAATAATATGGCCTGATATTTTAGGTTCACACTTATCTTCCTTACAGTGACAGGCATCTCCTGGTCAATGAATATATTTATGCCTTGCTTCTCCTTTTTCTTCCTTTTCAAATGTGGAGCCCCAACAGCCTATAAGAAACTTATCACTGGTCCCTAGCAGCACAGACTTGCCCTGGGCACTGTGGAATTACTGCTCACTTTTTAAAGTTCAGTTCTTAGAATTCTCCTGCTTTTCCTGTGCGTTTTGATCTGCTAAATTTTTGATCAGTTTTATAAGTGTACTCTCACCTAACCATGCCATTAACAAATATATTAAGCAAGATCAATCCATCTGTGAATCTACTCTGACCTTTACTCCCCCCTTCAGCACAACCTACTGTTGTCTCACATTCAGCCCACTTAATTCTTGCCTTGCCCGTATCTTCATCATCCTGACTGTGAAGTTACCATCTGGCAGGGCCACATGGGTTGCACACTTGCTGAGGCACAAAATACATGTGTGCATCCAAGGAAGGAAAAATGATTGTCAAAGACAAGAGGATTAAGGAGAGGCGCCTTTTAGGAGTATAATCAGTCATTATTACTGGTGTGTGCTTTGAGGATTAATATCTGAAGATGGGAATATCTGACCATTAGATTTGTAAATTAACTATAAAGTTCACTTTATATCCAGCTTTAACTGAATTTATGTCAGTACCTTTTGTTCACAGATCTAGAGATGAAGACTCAAGAGAAATCAAGCACATGAACAGGGACTGGGAGACATGGCTTCCAGTGCCAATTTGACTTCCCTTCCATCCATACTCAGCCCTGCAGAAGGACACTAGTGCCCATTAGGATCTTTATTTGATGTTCAGAGCTATGGATTTCTAAGCATTTCCCCTCCATACAGACAAGTCCCCCCCTCAGTTACAAGCACTGCACATATATGACTGCAGTGTTACTGCCACAACCTGGAAGGCAACAGAAAGCATTCAAGGCAGCACACACATGGCAAGAAGGAAAGTGAAGCTAAATTGTACGTAACTTCCAGAGTTAAAAACATACACACCTGTGGGGTCCATTAGCCACAGCTGTCTCTGAGTACCAAATGCAATCACTAATACCACGTGAAGTGAGGAGGGCTTGTGCCTGTTTTCTCACCCCATCAGACAGTGTGTGGTACAATATACAGTAAGCTTGCTATCAGTGAAATAGAGTGTATCAATTATCGTAACAGCAGAGGGTTTCTTGAAAGGCAGATTCCTTGTGTCTTCCTTTCAATGCTGTGCTGTTTTCCCTGCTCTGTGTAAGAAATGTTGTGTGCCATTGCTGTCTCTAGAACAGCCAGAGACTGGTACTGGAGGCTAAACAGGAAGAAAATGAAGTGCTATGTTTGTGCTGCCAGAGCTGTCCATTTCCCCTACAAAGCATATCTGAGCAACCTCCTGGCAAAGCAGGGAGAAAAGAAAGCCTGTCCTTGCTAGCAAACGCCTCACACTCACTTGTAACACCAGTTCCAGGTTCCACTAGACCAGAAGTAACAGTAAATCGTGACTCTGCACACTCCCAGCAGCAGCAGACTGAGAGCCTGTGCTACTCGGGTACAGTTCAGAACAGAGTGCTGAACACCTGAATCTGGAAAAACATTTTTCAGTTTTTTCTAAATTATCACCTGTTTTTTACCATCACTCTACCAAACCTTTCAAAAAGCAATCTGCTAAGAACCGTTGTTCCACAACATTGTGCTCCCCTATCAGGTTTTACAGCACAGGTTACAGGAGGGGTAGCAGCCACACAGACAGCACGGAGGGAACACAGCCCTCTGTCAGGCCCGATCCTGGGATGCCAACAAAGGGCAAGGCCTTAGGAAGTGTGCTTGTTAAACCCCTCGTTTTCACATGCAGTGCTGAATTATTTGTTAAGCCCCCACAACAAACACAAAAGACAAAAGGAAATAACCACAGGGCAAACACCCACCTGCTGCTTTTGAGATGGAAGAAATTAGGTACCTTTTATAGTAAGACCTTTTGTTTCATGAAATAATTCTATTGTTCTAGTTAAACAAGCTACACCTGGCAAGGGCTCATTCCCATTGTTCCCAATGCTTCAGAGGGTTCACAGAGTAGAGAAAAACCACACTGCTAATGCTTCATTTCACTCACCCTCCGATGCATGTTGTGAATGACTAAAAGCTAAACACACCCCTATTGGGATTAGAAATGATAAATTATTATAATCCTCCTACTGCTGGGCAGAATGGTTAGCATGAGTATAAATGAAAGGCTGGTACTTTAGCACAACAAGCCACTGTGAACAGAAAAGGGATGGAGGGTTGTGGACATACAGCTATGGAGGAAAACATGCCATGATTGATAGTCATGCTGTGAAGAAAGAAGTAAAAAGCCACATGCCACCTGGAAGAAATGCCTGTGCTTTGAAGGACTTAGAGAGAGCAGGGTTCCCTTTATCAGCAAAATTTCCAAAGCAATAGGAGGAAACTATAAAGGGAGAAAAGCAGCCACTAAGTTATAGTTCCAACAGGCATTACACCACATGAACAACAATTTATTTATTACAATTGCAGTATTTTTGATATTTTACTTCTTTCTGCTCCTGCCACAGAATAGACACGTGTCATCTATGTATGACATTTCACTAATGCCAGAGTATTGTCTCAGTTCCATGTGCTTAATGAATCATTATAAAATTTGCAGTGCAGATTTATTCACAGAAATTAGAAATTATTCCCCTGTTTGCTCTGGTAGAAGTAAGGGGCATGCAATCACCCTTGCACAGCCTCTAACCATTCTTGATCTGAAGAGCAATGTGCTCCCAACTTCTTTTTTCCCCCCTAAATCCCTTCTGAAGCCTGCACTCAATAAGCACTCCACACCCTTAAATCTGCTCACTTAGCACACCAAAACCACAGGGTCATTTGTTCTGTTCCTGGAGAAATACTTCCCTCTCAAGTCCTTCAGAAAAGCCTGGAAATGTCCTGGGCTGGCAACATCATGCCTTTGAGGTTCTGCTGCTGCTAAAGGTGCAGTACAAACCCTCTGAGTGTTTCCAAGGAGAAAAAAGAACTGGAGTAGTCCATGCTGTGGTTGCCTCTGTAGAGTTCTTCAAAATAAAAACCTGCGGAAGTGGCTACTGAAATCTCACCATTTATTTCACTGCTGAACTGAAGCAGATTTAGAAACCATTTGTACACTGTCAAGCAGTTGCCAACATTCATGCTCAGAAGGGTTTCTTTTGCATGGGCTGAAAAGTTAGTTCTTCCATTTACATGAAAGTTTAGCCCCACTGGAGAAGTGGATGCCAGCAACAGAAGTCTCCCAGGAAACTCATGTGCTGGCAGCCTTCTCATTTTTCCCAGGGCAGAAGGATTTTGCAGGCTTGTCAGCAATGAACTGTGCTTACTACCTGTCTTCCAGGGGGCTTGAATTTGAAGCCTGTTACACTCAGCTGGGTACATCTGACACTGATGCTTTAAAGCTGTTAGTGGAGCTTATTGACATCTATTTCAGTGTTTCCTCCTTTGCTGAGCATGGATCCTACACCAGATTTCACACGTGTGTCAGCTCCAAACCTCTCAAAGGTCGACAAAAGCGTTTGCTGGCTCTGATGTGTGAGGCGGCCCCAGCTGATCTGAAAGCTGACATTCCTCAGTGCCACCTCCTCCTGCCTCAGGTAATAGATCAAACCTACGCCAAGCTACCCTGTTTACTGCACCCAACAGCAACCAGGGGGGTTTTTTCTTCTTCCTCATTTCAACAATTTGTCCACCAGAGAGAAATTGTCAGCAATAGCCAGCACTGCTGATGAGATACAACACTAATATTGCCCCTGTGCAGACCCATGTTTTGTTCTGGTCCCTAAACAGGGGTTTGGCTGAACAATTTCATTCATTTTTGCAGAAGCCTAAATCAGAAAGATGCTTCCACAGTCTTCAACTCAAAAACCTTTACATAAGGAAGACCTAATTTTTCAGCACTATGAACTTCAGCTAGAGGCTCAATGAATGTTCGATGAATGAGTTTTGGTCCTGTGGTCCTCCCTTTCCACTGGATTACATGGATTAGCATGAAACAATTTATCAAAGAAGACTTCAAAGGGGATTAATTGTACCCATGGGTTATTTCAGACACCTCATATTCCATTGCATAAACTATTTGTAGTTTGGAAAACTGATATTGCTGGTCTTGATAATTAAATGTCACAAAATCTGTTTTATTTTCAAATTTTAAAATTTAATGAGGCAATAAGTAATAAAATGGACTGGGCAGTTTCCTCCTTGCTCCTCCTTCCCAAATGTCAGCTCTGTTTAGCAGGCATTCCTGTGACAAGAATACTGTGAGAATCCAGTGTAAATAATACACTCCAGATCTGTGCAGGCCAGCCAAAACAGAGCAAATATCTGGCAGAGACAGAAGTGACAACTGCTCAGTTTCATTGCAGAAGAAATACTACCCCATGCCTTACAGGAATAACCTCAGCTAAAGGTTTGCTGTCAGCTCAGCCCAGAACAACATCTAAAATCATTAAGTGCTAGTACCTGACAGGCAATGAGAAATCAGCTAGACAGGGCCTAATGCAATGAAAGGATTTCTTATGTGTTCTGTGTTTTAATTTTAATTTTTTTTGTGTGAACTTTAATTTTAGAAATAGTTTCATTAAAAAATAATCAAGTAAAATATGATACATTCCCACGCTGGAATAATGAAGTCAAACAAAGCTAACGTGCATCACAAAGTAGCTATGAAGGGGTAACAGGATGCAGTTCTAATCATTGCTTCAGAGTGCTGTGAGGAAAATAAGCAAAAGCAGGAACACCCAACCCATGTTTTCAATTCATCTCAACAATGGGTCCAGAAATGGTTCTTAAAAAGCAAAGACCAGTTAGTGGCCTGCTGAAGCCTTATTATCTCCTTTGCAAGCACCATCTCCACAGGGACCAAATCCAAAGACATTGTACATAGACTGAAAAAACTCAGGATTTCTTTCCTATGGGAAATTCTGGTATTTTGTGAGATCTTTGTTCTGAATTAGAACAACAAGAAGAAATTTGGAAATATCAAGAATTGAGGACATTGTGGAAGAAAAATAAAAGCAGAGAAGAAAACAGTTTGTTTTGGGTTGTTTTTTTTTTTTTTTCCCTTGAATGAAACAGAGCAGTTGATTGCTCTCAGCTCTGGAGGATTTTCCATTTCTTACTCTGAGGGACTTCACAAATCCTTGAAGTCATCAGTGGGATCCTACACAGAAAAGGACAAACCCTTGAACCTTTTGAGGGTCTCTGCCAAGGAGATTAGAGTAAGCCACCTCACACTGAAGCCAGGGGGCCCAAAGCTCCTCCTTTCTAGACCCCATACCTGAGAACTCACAAGGCCTGAGGATCCCAAAGCTCTCAGACCACACATGGAGCCTGCACTTGAACTGAATCCCTCAGCTCCCCAACATCAACAAGGCAGCAAGAAACCACACAGCTCTCTACTAGAAACTCATGAATGTGTCAGCAATAGGCTGTCAAACAGCCAGGTTTCCTCAAACATTTTGGTTTTAACATAAGTGACATTTTCCAGCAGACTCTCTCTTCTGGGGGGAAAAAACCCCCCCATGTTTGGAAAGTTCCCATCCAACTGTACTTGTGATATACACCTACAGAAATAGCACTGCATTTAAAGCCATTTCAAGCTTGATTTATATGAACCTTACAAAAAAAGAAGTACACACGCATGTGCTGAGTGTCTAATAGCACGCAATATCCTCCTGGGGAAAAGCACCTCAGAGTGTAGTGTATCTGCGTAACATTCCTGTATCACAATCTGTACGTCTGGCTCTTAGTCATTGAAATAACACCTTGATATTTCATTTTTGTGACTGCTAATTAAAGCATACTACCTTTCTTTGTGGCAACATTCTCATGCACAGCTTGACATTACAGCGCACACAGATTGCCCAGAGAAACGCGAGCTTTTTCTTTTTTTTGGTGTGATAATTGATCTGAACTTGCCTGCATTCATTTCCCTCAAGATGTCTCAGATTAAATGAATGAATCTCAGAGCTGCAGTAGAGTGAGTATTAAAAGGATTATGCTCACCACAAGAGACCCAGTACTCCTGAATCCACAATCACTTTTACACACTTTTTACCTGCTCTTCAGAATACAATGTCTCCTCACTAAATGTCAGCAGGTTATGGAGTTCTGCTGAGTTTAGAGATGCTCTGACATATTTTGCTCAGGCAGACTGCATACTAAGAAGTATTGCTAAGGTTAATGACCTAATGATAACAGCAGAAGACACCTTTGCAGGCAGAAGTTCACTAATAGAATTACTGAAATGATGATGAACTTTGCTCTCTTCCAGTTTTATACATTCCTGCACCCTAGGAAGGTGCAATCTCCTCCCAGAACTGCAACTTGTCATTTAGCAGCCGTGTCTTTACACCTAACGATGGCTAGGACAACCCTTTGTCATCTTCAGGAGGTGGAATCACTGTCTTAGTTACACTAAAATGATTTCTGAAAATGTAGGGTGGAACTAGCAATTATAACCACTGAAGGAAAGGTCATGAAACAGCAATTGCCGCAGGTCAGCAGCATAGGAGAGTTTGCCAGCATTTGAACAGAGGAGATAGTGGCATTAAAGTGAAGTCACCAGCAGCAGGTACAGTATCTGTAGCTCTCACCAAAGAATCAGAATTGTGCTCTTTGCCACAGACATCCCTCCCTGCTCAACTGGACCCATGGGGAGCAGATGAGTCTTACAAATGGACCTCTGGCTCTGCTCTTTAATCTCCCATCTGACCAGGCCCAGCTTCCCTCACTCAGCAGGCTCCCGCTCCAGATCCAGAATGGATCCCACAGAAGAGATCACTCTCTCCAGCTCCTCATTGCTCAGGGCCTTCTCTGGTAGAATGAATGTCCCAAACATCTCAACAGCACCTGCACTTCAACTGTGAGCCCTTGAGTCCCCCAGCACCAGCAAGGCAGCAAGAAACCAGATGTTCACTCTCCACTGGGATACAAACAATTCCCTTTGGTTCTCTCCACAATGGGAACTTTAAGTTTGTGAATTTTGTATTTATATTAAAAGTCCTCCTTATTTCAGAGGTGGACCCAAAGTTGGTTCTCAGAAGCTAGATACAGAAGCAAACAAAATAGTCAAAATAAGGATTTTATCAAACTTTACTACTTAAACTACCATGAACCAGGCAGTTAGTGTTGGGCTACACCAGAGACAGAAAGGAAGATCAGTAAACTGACAGGGCACATCAAATGAGAGACTGCAGAGAACACCTAGTCACTGCTTTAAATGTATGCATTAGATGGTATTTTATAGAGCAGGAAAGGAAAGTATTTCCTCACCAGCAGTAAAGAAGCAGTCAAATCAGATAGCAGGAATTACAGGCACCCAGGCATTCTTAAACTGACTTTCCCTGTTTGTGTGCCAGAAATAAGAGGAGGGGGGAAAAGAAAAAGAAACTTGCACATATGCTGCCTCCCTGCCTACATCTCCAATGAAATGAAAAGTCATCCTGTAGCCACACATTTTCCTGGGAATGATGACTTAGATTTGTCATCTCATTCTTCCTACACACACATGTACATAAAAAATAACTACAGCTCCCCAGTTGTGGCCACTGAATGATGCCATCTTTGTGTTTAACCAACCAGTTCCACACAGGACCACTCTGACCTGATGGTGCATCACTGTTACCTGCCTCTTTCAGTGGGAATTTCATGTGGGAACACAGCACCTTCTTCAAAGTCTGTGGCAAACTCTGCACAACACATAGGGCTGGAAAGAGACCACCACTGGATCCTACTGAAACTGCAGATGCACCACTCATAACACACCAAGCACAGCAAAAACAGGGCCAGGCATAGAGCCAATACACACACTCTTGCTAAGGGCACCATCAGACCAGCACTTGCCTCTAGCATTCAGTGCCTGGAGACTCCCCCTCTCACCTTGTCCCCCAAACATGCTGTAACACCTCTGCTCTAGCAGGAGAAACAAAAAGAACATCCATGAGATAATGAGAAGAGGGGATTGATAGAGGTCAAGAACTCTCCCAAACAGCTTCAAAATGCTGCCTGTCTTTTAGCTTCCCTATCCCCCTTTCTGAAGGGAGAATCACATAGTGATAGGAGAATCATAGTGATAGGCCACAAAATCAGCACCTGTGTGTGTGGGTTGAGGGAACTTCAAGAGAGAGAAACAGATTGCTCTTTAAAGCTCTTTTACATAACATGGCCACAGAATCCCTCAATGGCTCTTAAAAACACTTCAACCAGAAAAACACATCGGATGACTGAGCAGCACAAGGGGGAACAAAGCACGGCTCTATTCTCAGCCTGACGTCTGTGAAACTTTTTAGATAGAAGTGGGATGGGAAACTCTCGTACTTGTGCTGTGCACAAAATTAATCAGGACTCCATGGGAGGCATTCCATTCAGGAATCAAGAGTATCCAGAACCTTCCCAGCCTTCAGAGAGTGGGCCAGGATGGACAGCAGACTTTGGAATACAGAAGATGAGAGAGTGGGCATTTCTGCAACAGATTTTTTTTAATGGGTTTGACAAAAGAGGTAACCTTTAGAACACACTAGCATTAAAAAAAAAATACTGCCCATGTTGACATAACAACATAATGTTGAACTATTTTTTCAAGTTTTTTTTTTTTTTTAAAAACATATATGATGTATTGGGGGAACCATACAAAAATGCTATAGCAACCATAGCAACAAGAAAGCTGGCATTTAAAGGCTACTTGGATTTTTTCCTTTGTTTTTAAGAAAAGCTTGAATCTTTTAATAGAAAAATGGTATGTCCAGAAAGCCATTTAAATAGTTCTTGAGTAAATATCCTCTGCTTATAATGGAGCTCTCCCTTGTGGTTCCTTGCCCACAAGGAACCTGAACTAAGCAAATTCACCTGTAGGTCACTCCTTGCAAGGATACAATTATCTGATTTCTTAAAACATGAGTGAGTTGCTAGTTTCAGTGAAGCACTGATTTCCTGCTCTCTTCTGCTTTTTCAGGACAAGCTCCCTGCTAGTGCTAAGTTCAATCTGTTGGCTAAGCAGAGCGCAGGGTTGGAAAAACAAAGAACAAGGCTGGAAAAACCCATTTCAAGGAACTGAAAACAGACTGCACTATCAAATCAGAACAAGATTAAAATTGCTCCATTTGAAGTCCTGGAAAAATGTAATTTAGCTCTAGGGTGAGTGTCAATAAAAGCACTCCACTATGATTTCACACCTTATGTCAAAGCTTTACTATTCTTGCTGCAGGTAAGTTAGAAGGAGAAATTTATTGCTTTTTCACACTGACAAATATGTAACTTGTGTGAGTCGTGAGGGTGTGTTAGCCTTGGAAAAATAAAGCACCTAAAACGTGGAAACCAACACGTTCCCCAAAAGTCACCCGTGCCAGGTCCCTTCGCTGTCCAAGCGTTTTCCACAGTCAGAGCTGCAGCCAGCAGAGGCCTGGGTCAGGAGAAGCACAGGCTCTGTTTACCCAGGTGGGACAGGCTCTCTTGCACCACTTCAGGAAGGAACTGGCACATTCATTAGCTGCTCTTTTGGGAGTTGCAGATGGCATCCCTCCAGCAAAGCATGGTTTTCAAGTACTGACATGAAAACCCTAGAGATGAAATATGTGCACAACACACACTTAATATCAATAGCTCTGCTTCAACTGGCCCCAGTGCCTCTCCTTCCAGAACAGACACTGATCCCACAGGACACCATATCAGGAACAAAACCAGCTCACTGTCCCTTTGCAATGGACCTACAGGCATACGCAGAGACAACCAGGGGGAAAAAACCAAAAAACAACCTCCCACTGTGACAAAACAGGTCATTATTTTTCATTTAATAACAAAATACATTGCAGATGGTGCCACCATCACCTGTGGAGAAAGGGAGCAAAGCATTCTTCTCACTGTGGATAGCACAAACCGATCACCACGGGATGGGTGGGAACTTCCCTTTCTCAGAACACACCACCCACTCCAGCCTCATCTCCAGCACCATTTCAATTACGTGTCTGTGCTGCAGGGCTGGCAACAGAGCCAATGCACTGGGGAGGAGACGAGACATTTCTGGGGTAACACAGCTCCTCATTAAAACACCAGATGCCTTGCTCACTGTGAGAGAAAAGCTGCGTCATTTGGCTGGTTTAACTTAGTCTTTGTGTGAGACGATGACAAGAAATATGTTCTAAACTCAGCTTGACTTTGGATCTTCATAGAGTCATATAATCACTGGGGTTGGAAAAGACCTCTAAGATCATTCAACCCAACCATTAACCCAGCACTGCCAAGTCCACCATAAATTGTGTCCCCAGGTACCACAGCTACATGTTCTTTAAACCCCTCCAGGGATGGTTACTCCACCACTGCCCTGGCAATCTGTTCCAATGCCTGAACACCTTCTAAGTGAAGAAATTTTTCCCAGCATCCAATTTAAACCTCCCTTGGAGCAACCTGAGGCAATTTCCTCTTGTCCTGTTACAAGAGACAAGCAGAGACCAAACCCCACCTTGCTACAACCTATTTTCGGGTGCAATAGAGAGTAATAAGGTCGCACTAAGCCTCACTTTCTCCAGGCTGAAGAACCCCATCATTCTTGCAATAATCAAGGCACAGCAGATGTATTAAGGCTAAAAAGTCTGATCCACATTTTTGAATTTTCAACATGCTGAATGGCTTATAACTAAACTGTAACCTCTTGTGAGACTAAATCCCAGTACAACAACAGGGGTGAACGTTCTTTAAGCTTGATTTCTTATCTCCCTCCAGTTTCTCAATTCACCTCAGTGGTTTCTCACGCTTTTCTCACGAGCTGTGGCCAAATGCTCCTCCTTCTGCAAGCAACCCTTCAACTCCAGTTAGTGTCTATCCTCACACCCCAAGCAAACGAGCCACTCCCACCTACCTCTTGTAGAAGAAGCCTGTTCTTCAACATCCTTGGGCAAGCAGCCACCATCATCCAATATTGTCTCCAGGCTGTTGCCAAGGAAAGTGGTGCAGAGTCCTAGGCCAGGAAGGCTGCAACTGCCTGATCCAGAAGTTTATCTCCTGCTGAAGGGAGACACAAGGCAGAGAGTCATCTGGCAGGATCTTGCATATCCTGGCTACTACATCCAGTCTCATGCCTTTATTGGGGCATTATCAGCTGATGCTTTTCACTGAACTGTGGCAGGGTCCTGGCAGCTCCTGCTGCACCAACTACTTGAGCACAGCTTGCTCTCTCCAAGGAAAATGTAACAGAACACCTGGAAGCATCCCAGGCCAGCCCTGAAATCAAGGCATTACCACTTAGGCTCCTTTATCAGTGTTTGTGAAGGAGGCATTGGATGTAACCTCCAAAGGAGTGACCTCCAGTATGAATGGATCCAATCTCTCTGTTCCTTTAGAAAGTATACAACACATTAGAACTCCTGTCTCTTCAGAATTCAGGGTGGGAAGGGAGGACAATTTTGCTTTGTAAAGGACATAGCTTATTTTATTTTGTGGGTACAACCCAACAACTGGAATAGCATGAGGCAGGTCTGACATTTTAATCTTGTGGTACAGCTATTAAGAAACTACTTTTGTTTATGAAGAATTTAGGCAGCAGAAAATTGGCCCTTGCTCAGACAAAACCCCTCAGACTACAGCAAATAGTGCTAGTGAGTACTGACATGCAACATCATGTCATTCTCCAAAGGAACTGCTTGTATCCCTGGCAGAGATGGAAGAGGACAGAGACTGGACATCACACACAGGTCTAAGGTTGGTCTAGAAGTGGAAGGGAAAACTGAAGAAAAAAAATAGACTTGACTAGTTATGAAGACATTTCATACAGACCTCTGTCAAAACAGATAACGAGTGAGACAGCAAAAACACTCCTCATGGATAGCAGCATGGCTTATGTGGTCTTCAGAAACATGCTCATGTAAATTAAATAAATTGTCCAGTATGTTAGCAATTTAAACAAAAAGTCTTGGTTTAAAAAGCACTGTCAAATGTCACAACAGTGTACAATATGCTGTCCTCCAGGCAAAATAAAGCTGGATTATTTTTCTGCTTTAATTAATTTTTAGGAAAGAAATGTCCACATCAAACTAGGTCAAGATGACAAGTCACAGTAAATAAAGCCTGCTATGTTGGTTCATCAAAATTAGGTTCTGCAATATGTTTTTGGTCTAACTGGCATTCCACAGCACCCAGTAAACCTGGCCTGGCACTCCAAGTTAACCTATGGGAGCAGGGCAGCAGAAAAAATTCATCATGGAAGCTGTGGTAGTGCCTGCAGAATCAGCCAATTTAGTATTCTCCTTCCAGGGGAGAAGTAAAGTGTTCCCACAAACCACACTGAGGTGTCGTTAACACTGAACAAAAGCACAATGGTACTCCTGAGCAGGAAAGGGTGATTTCACGGCACTTGCAGATGAAAGACAACACGCCCCATAACACAGTATAAAAATATCCCCGAGCCTCCTGCTTCACAAAGTGATTCAATGAAGAGCTATAAATAAGCAGGAGAGAGTCAGATGTCACAGTGAAAGAACTTGGTGACTTAGCGCCACATCAAGCTGATTTGGATAGTTAAGAATCAGTATGTTCCCCTAGCAATAAGATAAATAAGCATATAAAGAAATATATAAGCCTTTCCATGGTTCTTGACAAGGTAAACAGGAGAAGACTCTTCTATATAAACTGATGAGATTATAAAAATGTGACCAGATGTCTTCTATGCTTCATAATAGCCCATGAACTCTCGAGACATCTGCAGAAAATGCTTTGAGGATATCATTTTGATTTGTTGCCTTCTGCTTCCCTTCACTAACGTTGTTTCCCTTAACAGTGGACACAGAGATTGACTTCAAGCAGCTGTTCAACCCAGGGCAATCAGATTCTCTTCATTTTAACAGGATAAGGAGGCTACAATAACTGTGTCGAGGGCCCTAGAGAAATAGTTTCTTGCTTAAATAGTACTTGCAGTGGCAATCAAAATCAATACAAAGTCAAAAATGTAGAACCTCCCTCTGCCAGACAATGCTTATTTTTCCAGGTTAGTCACACAGCATCTTTAAAACCTGATCTATCAACCTTCTCTTTAGTGCTCAGTGGCAGAACTTAACCATCATATAATCCATATGAAGCTGGCAATAAAGCAATGGATGATTTAAGGATTGGCTCAATGTGCTGTTTTTGATCCACTTGAGCCAATTGCTGAGCCACTGGACTTATTACCATGAGTAACTGGGCCACTCATTACTTGAACAAGGGCTGTTAAAATAAGCAATTGGTATTGGTGGCCCATTGACTATCTGCTGGATGAATAATGCTACTTTATTTTTAATTTAATTTCAGATTACTACAAAAGAAAAAAAAAGGAAGCTGAAAAAAATGAGAATAAAACACATCCAATACACAATAATAAAAATGTTACAGAAATGCATGTTTCAATGTTAGAAAAGGACACGCATTACCTTGTGGTGAAAGAATTTAATGTAACCTGAAGATCCCCAGACCTGCCAGGGAGACAGCAGCACTGGTTCCAATCGAGATGTTGCTGCTGGACTCCAAGGTGAGCTCTGGGGATTTCACAGCACAGTGGTTCTGGGGCTCTGCAGGACTTCAGCGAGAGCCACCTTGCATCTCTTTTTGCATCAACTTCACAAAAGACCCAACTGAGGAAAGGTGTTTGGCAATTCATGTGCCAGACAGATGGGTGGGAGGAATGGTACTTGGAATGTTGAATAGTGTGAATGAAGCATTTGGGGAGGATTTAAAACGTTATATAGTGAGCATGGTGCACTGACAAAATCACTGGAGCTAGAGAATCTGATTATGCATTAACAGAGCAGCCAGTTACTTAGGATTTTACCCTGGTTTTGACTCTAGGCTTGCCTCTGTAGCCTTTCAGCAGACATCACTCCTACTAAAAGTCAGTTGTATTTACACCATGGTGGAAAAATGCACTGGCAAGTTGCTAAGACTAATTTTCAAAAGAACTGACAAAGTAAAATTTAATGAAGGGACAGGGGACTAGAGAGTGAACATTATTTAGATGTTTGTGGAGGAGTAAATATGCCTTTAACTCTCAAAAAGTCAAGATAACTTTGCAGCTAAGGATTAATACAAATTCTCTATTTAATTTTATTTTCTATATATGTCTGCATGCAGAGGAAAGAAATGGGAGACGGAAAAAGGGAGACCTGGAAACAAGAGACAAACCGAAGAATGTTGGCATTCTGCATTTTTAGTGGGGTGTCTGAGATAAAATTATTTTCATTCTCCTTTTTTTTTTGCCCAGGTTCAAATCAACAACCAAGGGATGGAAATATCTCCAAGTGCATATTCTGTGAATTTCCCTAAATAAGCTTTGTACTCGGGATTTGTGGAGTCTTACGTAGTTGTTCTCTCTTATTTATTGTCTGGACTACCGTAACACAACTTTAGCTTTCATTAAAGGTTCTTAAAACAAATCTGCCTTGACTGAAAGCTTCCTTATAAATTTCATGCTTCTACACTGCTTTTGGTTATCACTCTCTAAACTCTCTTCAACTTTCTGTCCATAGGATTAAAAATGCAGAGATACACACAACCATAAGCATCACTTTTCACAACTGCCAGCACATGCACAGTCCAAGTAACTCTTCCCTACAATTTCTATTTCTGCAACATCATTTGAGTAATGTCAGAGAAACCTTCAAGGCTGTGACACCAGATATAGATGATGACACTACATCACTGACATCTATTCTGGACATGCTGCTGCATCATCACTGCCAGTGATGTGTGGATCAAGGTGGAAAACACTGGAATTGTCACCTTTTTTTTTTTAACCACCCAATTAATTATTTTTTTCTCTCCAGTGACCTCTGCATGACCTTGCACAAGCTGTTTTCTCTTTCTTCTACTTCCTCTCTACTTTTACTTGGAATTTATCAACTTTAGGAAGGGCCTGTCTATGAATAGGCACAGCACATACCACTGTGGATCTCTCATTTCAAAGCAGTAAGTGCTGACAGCAAAAGATGACAAAGGTCTCAGAAATTAGAGAAAATGTGGTATAAGAGAGATTTTGCATTGCCTCTTTAGACCCACAACAACATGAGAACTTTTCTCATGTTAGGTTTAGAACTGGAATAATACATGTCCAAGAGTGCTTTACAGCTCATCTATGCACGATACAATGTTTTACACTTACGTTTCTGTTTTACCCATGTTTAATAAGGGGGTTGTGGTGAAAAGTGAGGGAAGAAGAGCACAACAGTATAACCGAAAGGTGAAGCGAGCAGGAAGAGACCCTGCAGATGTTTAACCAGGGCGAGCACCCTGAAGGGCCGTGACCGCGGCACCGCCGTCCCTGAGGGCACACAGGGCACAGGGACACAGCCCCGAGCGCGCCATGCTCTGCCGCGACCCCGCGCCACAGGCCGCAAACCGAGCCGGCAAGCACGGGTGAGGGCACAGAGAAACCGGCCGGCCCTGAGGGGAGAGGGAAAGAAGGGAGGTGTCCCGGCCCTAAACAAACCCCCAGAGCCGCACGGGGGGCGGGAAGCATAGTCAGGCCGAGCTCTCGCCTACTCGACTGCAAGGAGAGGGCAAACAACTCAAACTGACCGAAAACAGCCAACCAAGCGATGGGCAGAGGGGCTGGGCCGGAGGAGCAGCTCCCCGGCACTCCTTCTCTCAGCCCCCAAGAGCCGAGCGGACACGACACCTCCCGTCCCCTTCCCTCACCGACACCTCCCCTCCCGCGGCCCTCACGTCGCTGTCTGTAAGGGGCGCTCCCGTTTCCCCTCAGGCGGAGGTGGCTGGGGCGCCGCGTCCCTCACACAGCCCCACCTGTTCCCCACGAGCACTAAAACCCACCCTATTACAGCGGAGGTTGGTGGTAGGGTTGATAATGCACCCAACGAGCCCCAGGGATGCAGCAGTGCTCAGGTGAGGGATGAGCTCCATGAGCCTGGCAGCCCTGAGTGTCTCTCTTTCCCTTGACGAGGGTGGCCGGGGCTGTGTCCCCTCCACCCTCCTGTCAGGGACAGGGGTGCCTCTGTAAGGTGTGTTTTGGGGGGCTGGAGCTGTGCTGGCAGCAGTGGTCTGCACTCCTGAGCTCCCCTGAGGGGGACGTGGCCCCCTGCCCAGCTACTCCTCAGAGGGCTGCAGTGCCCAGGGCCCTCGGGCCATGTACCTGGGCATTGTCTGGCCCCATGTCCTGCCCCTGTCCCCTGGGGTTGGCCACCAGTGGGGACAACACTCGCCATAGCCTTTCCTTCCACATGTGGGCCAGGTCCAGGAGGGAGAGATGTCCTCTGCTGAACCCGTGGGAAGTGTACAAAAACACATGTAAGGTCCTAATCAGCACCTGTGCCTTAGGAACAGCCAAACTTTTTGAAGGGTGGGACAAAGCCAGTCTATTTTCTAATCTATATTTGAATTCCAAACTATCATTAAAAACAGCCTCTTTTTTCTCCACTTGACAATCACTCAAATAGGCCAAACTCTCTAGATGGGTTTTTTTTATATATAGCAGACTCAAACCATATTGCTGTGAAGCTCCCATAGGATCTGTACACCTGCTCTATTTAAGTACCTTTTAAGTATTCCAGTCTTTATTGATGTTTCTGTGAAATTTTGTGTGAAAAGAGTTCAGCGAGCCTAGTCCTGGAAATCAGAGCTTACTAAGTATTTTTTCACTATCATTTTTTCCTCCTGTTTCCTCAGCTCACCTTCCTTTCCCCTGTTTTTTGCCTTGCCCAATGCTTTTGCCACTGCTCACTGGAGTGCGTATCGTCTTTCTCTCTCTCTCTATGTGTTCATCATCTCCTATCTTCTTCTAGAAGAAGGAAAATGGCACATGATGCAACTGTCTAATAAGCTACTTCAAATAAGTTATTTTATTCCATGTGGGAATAAATCAATGCAACAGATGCTGGGGTTTCTGTCCTCTTTACAGGGCTTATCTTTGCCTTTGGTAGCAAATGAGAGGGTTTATTGCTGAAGGAGCAAAAGATAAAACCAATATTATTTAGTTTTCACTTTGCTGTTGACTGCTGATTAGTGCATGTGGAGGAAGATGAGAAGCAGGATCAAAGGGGTTTTGGAACATGCATCTGCCTTAATATGGAAGTGGGCTTGGTCCAGCTGTCTGGCATTAGAATAACCCTTGGTATAAATTGCTTGAATTAAGTATCTAAGTCAAATGTGGATCTTGCACATAGTGGAACTGCTTAAAAGGAAATGTCTGAGGGAAGAGGAAGCTGAAAACTTCAAGGAAGGTTAAACCTCACTAGGGAAAACCTGATAAATTAAATTCCCCCATCTTCTCCCCTGCTGCACACACAGATGTTTGCCAACCCCAGTGGAGCAGGACAGATTACAAAGGAATTTCTTCCAGAGGATATCTTCAAAGGATGTGCACAGATGTATTTTAAAATAAATTGGGTGGGTATTGAATTCACATCATTATACTATATGTACTGCTTGTTTCTTCCTTAGTGGGAGACTCTTGGGGATCCTTCTCTCATTAGGTCCCAGACAGGAAAAAAACCACTTATTCCTTAACTGGAGAACTGTGCAATCTGTTTTTTTCATTGATCAATTAGTCATCATGCATAAAGGCCATAAAGTCCAACAGGCACCACATCTCAATTTCCCATGGATAGTCTCTCTTAGGTGAAAGCACAGTAATTATCAAAATATTCTTTATACAATAAAGCATGGGTTAAAGATAAACTTAAGCCTTCACCTCAGCGGATGAGTTAAATGTACTCATAACTGCCTCTTGAGTGGAATAATAAATTTGTTCCTCTGTATAATTTGTACTGCAAAGGATGGTAAAAAAGAAAAGCTGAAGTCTAACAGAGAAGCAAACCTAATATAGCCTTAAAAGAAAATATTTACCCTTCAATAACACAAAAAATTTCATATTTTTCTGCGTATTGTGGATTTTTCCTGACAGATTGTGAATTTTCCTTCATGTGTAATAATGTAAGGTGTCAATAACAGGAGTAAAATCTGAGAATGCTTTTGCCCTGTGACTTTTCTCTGGTGTTAAGAGTATAACCTTCCTTTTGCTCCACGAATTACATTTTACAACTTCCTACTTAGTTTGCTCAGACCAAGTCTGGTTTTTTCCCTATCCAGGACAAACAAATGAATAAGGATGACTTTGTGCAGTTTGCTTCTTTCTGTTATAATGATCTGCTGCTCTTTCTCATTTTATTCCTCCTACTCCCCAGCAAGACAGAGAAGATGAGTCTGGGGCAAACAATATATGGAATTTGCTGGTGACGAATTTAAGCAAGAGGTTGGAAGTGGGAGGGGGGAAAACACCACCTCTTTTCTTGTTGCTTAGGGGAGGGAATATTTCACCTGCCCTACACTTGCTGGGCATACTCCAGAGCCTGCTTAGGAGCCTGGTTGAAGACTGCTATCAAAAGTTGGTGGTGCTCTCCCTCCTGAATGACTTTGCTCATGTCTAGACCTCTCTTCAAAGGCAGGTGCTAAATACTGATAAGAGGCAGAAGGGAAACTCCTCTTGAAGTGGAACTGAAAAAGAGCTCTAGAGTGATTATTTTAATAAGAGGATATTGTAAAGGCAGAATGATTAGTAAATAGCATACAAAAGGTTAATGGGTATCCGTTGATATTGTAACAATGAATATGAGAAAAAAAATGTTCTGGAAGACAGCTTGGAACTAGGAGCATGATGTAGGCAGTTCAACATGCTAAATGGAAATGGAAATGTTTACAAAGCAAAAGGGATAGCAAAACCAGGTTAGGGTTTTGCAATGGTTCAGGAAAATGTGCCCTGCATGGGGTGGAACAAGGATGTTGGGGACCCTGGATCCATTGTTACAGCAAATTCAGAGCATAAAGTGAAATCCTGGAGGCAGATGAAATATATACCATGCATGACTGATTCCATTATTCTCCTTTATGAGTTTGCAAAGTTTTTGAACTTTCCTTGTACCTTTGTCATTTCTACTTTCTTTTCTGCAACAGGGCATTATAAACAGAGATGGACCACCAGTTCACCCAGGAATGCTTAACTCTTTAAGTTTCCTTGCTGGGGCTCTTTGAATTGTGCTTTTTTTGGGTGGTTTTTTTAAGCTGTTCTTTTTTTTTTTTTTTTTACCTTTTAATTATGATTCCTTCCATTTACTGATTTGCCTTCTTTCTAAACTTTATGCCTATTGATTTTTGAAGATAACCATTACAGACGTACTCATTTCCATGTACCATGAAGTCATCTGAGAGTTCACAAAAGAACATTTGCCCAGGTAATGAGGGCTGACAGTTCACTGACCTTTGCTCGTGTGACAACACAAAGTACTGTCTTACACCGTCATTAAAGTGAAGCACCTTGAAATCAATGATTATATCACTGCCTTGTTTTGATCTCAGTAAATGATGAATTAAGCCCTTTTATATCTAACCCAGAGTCTGTAATTCAGCCACTTTTACATTTTCTGCAGCCTCATGCCCCAAGTCTGGCTCCCCAGAAATGCTAGCAGAAATACTCTGTCTTTCTTTTTCCCTGAAGTCCCAGTCTGTTGAGGACTACAAGCTTAGGTATCCACAGAAGAGTGCCCATTGTAGCTGGCCAGTACGAAATGTTCCGTGGTGGTTTGTACTTTTGGCTGTTAAAAGCATGGCCTCAAGTGATTTGTGTCTTTTTTCAGGAGAACAAAACACATAGCAGTGAGCATGTGTGACATCCCACAGCCCTCTGCTGCCCGAGGAGCAAGAGGTGTGCCCAGAAACAAACCCCGAGGAACTGCCTAAGACATGGGAGGCTCAGGTGTGTCTAATTAACTTCTTCACTGAGAGGAATAGTCCACTTGTTTTAGGGGAATTATTATTTTTATATTTAATACATTTTTTCCTTTTGAAATTGCTGTGTGAGCCAACCCTCTGGAGTCTGTTAGATGAACCAGAAAGGTTAGATGAACCTTTTCTTACAAAAGGATCTGCAGAAACTTGCAGGTACATACAGGTGTTTCTGCACAGCTCGTTGGCTACACATGGAAAGAGAAATTGATAATAGTGCAAGACTCCTGCTGATCTTTCCACCTTCAAGACAAATCTAATTTCTGAGTAGAATTGAGTACTGAGTAATAGCAGGGCTGGAGATGGCTCCTGGCTGCCAGCATGGGCAAAAGGTAAAGGGAGAATGACCCTATAGGTGTGCTCTGCATCATCTTGGGGCCACCTTTTACTCTAATATCAGTTTGGGGGAATGTAGCTGTTTACTGGGGCAAAGCAGCTCCCATTGACAGATAGTTTTTTCAGCCAGTACAGGTTTGAATCTTGCTGTTGTTGCATGTGCTGCCATGTGTTTCTTTAAGGATGGAATCTATTTGTAGGTTCTGCTCTGCCCAAGGATGAGTGATCAGGAGTTAGCAGGGAGCATCCAACAGGACGAATCATATTCCTAGTAGCTCATTTTGCTCTGGGCAAGTATCAGCCTTGTGCTTTTGACTGCTCAGGCAAAACAAGCTGCTACTCTGAGTTACTTGCTTGTCTGTGGATAGGAACATTTTGTTGTGAGTAACATCAGAAAGTCAGTATTTACCTGTGCATTTACCCCTTAGAATTCCTGTTCTGCCTGTAAGAAAAGGTCAGGGAAGTAACCACTGTGTAGTGAGTTAGCACATGCTGATGTTCTTAATTTGTATTGATTTTTTTCCCCAGATTTCACCCATGGCAAATATAGTTTCTTCTTTGCATAGAAAAAAACTTAAGGCTCTGGGAGGTTAATGAACGTGTTTGTTCACACTGTTCTAATAGGTTACATGCCAGAGTAGGAGCCGAAAACATGAGTTCTCATTGTGGTTCTGACATGCAATGTAAGAGTGCTGTTCCCTGAGGTTCATTTTCCCAGACATACAATGAACTATGGGACTCTTCATCTGAGGTTAATTGGAGTCTCTGCACCTTTCCCTAAATTAAAGAAATTCCCTGAGGAAATTGATGCACCAAATGTGTCTCAAGAACTGTACATCCAATTTAAGGTGGAACTGAGAAAGACAAGTGCTAAACTGTGACCTCATCAGAGGGAACACAGCAGTGCATGCCAGGTGTGCACGTAGCATGGATGCTTTCCAGGGAAAAACAAAGCCACTGTCACTCTTAGAAGTTTCTAATTCCTGAAAGATCTGAGGTTGTTCACATTTTAGATCCAGAAGGACCAGGATGCTTTCTAGTTCTGCAGACCAAGTTACTCTGAAATGAAAAATATTGGTTTTGCAGCTAGAAAAGTCCTGGCTGAGAAAACAGAGGGCAGGCACCATAACAGTTTGTGCAATAGGATAAGGGAGCAGCCTCCTTCTGCCCCAGCACTTGCCTGAATCAACAGATAATGAATCAACAAATAATGAAAAAGAGGCCTTTAGTTTTTAAAGGATAGCTCTGAAACTGAAGGGTTGTCTCAGGCATAATTCATTCCTTCCTGTTCCTGAGTGGAGGAAGATCAGCAGAAACTCTTCTCCTTTTCTTCATGCCCTGTGGGCTACCTGTGGAGCATCCATAACATTGTCTGCACGTACCTTAAAAAAGGGAATGGCAGCATGATGTGGGAGCCACCGAGAACCCTGGGGCAAAACATGGGGTCTTGCTGCAAGAGACACCTGTGTCCTTACCTCCTTGGGATCAGAGTACAATGGCTGTGGGACCAGGGGAGGCAACCCCAGAAGGATTGAGTCTTCTGTCTTCTCTGGGGGTTTTCAAGTTCTAGGTGTTACCTTGGATCTGTGCTGCAGAGCCAAAAATCCACAAGAAAACACAGAGTAACCGCTGTGAGTGAACAGGGCTCACATCTGGTGTAATCTCCTTCTGCTTGCTCTGGCAAATTCCTTTCATCCATATGCTGTTTTCTTGAAAACATGCAAGATGGGAAAGTAGTAGTCTGTGGTTGTAGGACATAATCCTGTAGGTGTAGGACATGGGTTTCTCTTCCTTTGGAATTCCTTATTTCTTCTAAAGTTAACTCTGAGTCTCCTCGAGGACATAATAAATGCAAATAAAACCTGTCTTTTTCTTACACAAGCAGAAGTATTTTCAGTTTGCTCTTTTAGGATGATGGTAGTTCATGTTGGGTTCCTGAGTTAATCATGACTTCACAGGCGTTCTTTCCAAAAAAAGACTGTTTATTTTCAGATGTAAAACTGAAGTGTAGGAAGACTTCCTACACTGAAGTCACAGTGCCTCTCTTAGTATCATAAGGCAAAACATCATTCTGGTAAGTCAGTGGTTGTATTTGGAGTTGTTCCATATTGGAACCCCTGGGACACAGTAGGCTAAATGCATTCTTTTTTACCTGGAGTTTGGGTATCACCAATTCCAGATGTTTCAAAGCCAAACTGACATATTGCTCATAACTAAAACCAAACAACAAGAAGAAAAAAAAAAAAAACCAAAAAAAACCCAAAAAAAAAAAATGTAAAGAGGAAAGATTTAGATTCCTGATGAGAGAAGCATGAAATGGATCCTGTGTCATTAGGCTAAGCAGAAGAGCCAGTTACTCACTGCAATTAAAGATCTTCAGTCCAAGATATGAACTCCAGCACCACTATTAAAGAATGTCCTTGAGGCACCTCATCAGATCTGATGTATTCTGAGTATTTTTGGAAAATACGTACGGAACCAGGTGAGAAGCAAAGCCTTTAAATAACCCTACAAATTTGAAGTGTCAAAGAAGCACTTTAAGAACATCTTTGGGAAAAGAAACAACATCCTTTGAAGTGGAGGCAGAATGGATTTCAGAATGAAGCAGCTTTGCAGATTTAGACACCTGCTTAATTAGAGGATGAATGTGAAATCCTTAAAGGCTTTTATGAGGCAGCACTTCAGAGAACAAGCATCCCTTTAGCATCGGCAGAGAAGAGCTGTTGGCTATTATCTTTGGAGCTGGGTCAAAACCGAATATACTAGCAAAAAGCACTCTCCATACATGGTGGGATGAGCTGTATGCAATTCCTGGACCTCAAATAGGAGCCTTTTGAAAGAATCAGGGACAGCTGGAGTCATGGATGCTTTAGGAGGCAATGTGCAAATCAATATGCAATCGAAACACAAAGCGACTGAGAAAAAATGGGTAGGTAGACAGGAGGTACACAGTCACGTAAACACAATCAAGGTACATTTTGTTCATGATACTGATATGCTTCAGTGGTCTGTCCTACAGTCTTCAACCAATAGTACCAGAACAGGAAGTTAAAGAGAGAAAACCTTTCCCACCAACTTCTAAGCAGGAAAAAACCATCTGTTTTGACAGGGCAGTGAAGAGAAGCTCATGGAAATGAACTTTAAGAAATGCTTGTAACAGCAAAGGTCTCTGGTGTGTCACTTTAGGTAGAGACATCTGAAAAAAAATTACGAGAGTTGTTTTATCCCCCTCAAATGAAGGAAAACCGCAAAGTTTCTAACTGACAAGTGATGAGCACACGAAGCTGACAGAAGGGAGTTCCTTTTTCTAGTACACTGGCCTGTATGAAGACACAGCAGCAATGTGCTCCTAATCAAAACCAGGGAAAAGGCTTTTAATAGGGCACACAATTCTCTGTCAACAGAGAACTCAGTTCTGACTGTTTATGTAGGAATGGAAGTTTTTTTGGAAAAGCCCTACCTGTTGTGGGGGGTGTGTGGCCTTTACCCAGGAGACCACTGCAGGTATTGCATTTCTTCTGGGGTACTGAGAGCTCCCAGGAGAGCAGGCAGGCACCTTTACACCTGACTGTGTTTATTTCAAGAAAGGAAGAAGAACAATAATGCAATTATGTGCTGAGAAACAGACCTTTCCTCGCCAGACTATGGTCAAAATACCGAGCTCCTCAGCAGTTCTCAAGGTCTGTATCCTTTAGTCAAAGCATCATCTGAACAGATTAAAATATAGTTAAGATTGTATAAGCTTTGTAACTTACATCACTGATGAGGAAAAACACTCAGAGGGAAAGAACAGAAATTTTAATAGACAACAAGAATTTCCTGCTGTGGAGTATTTATTTTTATTCCCAATTGCAGTTCACTGTCCTTTACAAAGCACGCTGTTTAACTTTTCAAAGTAGCCTTGTTCTTGTTTTAAGACATTGTTCTCAGACTGTTTCTTTAAATTGCCTGTATCATATTCAATACTGAAAACAAACTGAAGAAAATTGACAAATTTATGCAATAAAAATATAAGCAGATATACTGCAAATAAAACACGTGCTTGGGAAATAGAAATACGTATTAGAGCTTGAATATAGCTTAGGGCAAAACCAATCTATTTTGGAACTTAAAATACCCAAGATACAACTAATGTAAGATAAAAATGCACCAGCCTATTAATTCCTGTAAAGCAAAATGAACTAAAACAGACTAGGAGGCCATAAACTAGTTATTTAAAAAGCTAAATGGCAAAGCACATATTTTACTAGTGTTTCTATCCCAGTGTAGTGTAAACATTCATGCTGTGTTAGTTCTGATACCAAAGAACAGGAAGCAGCTGTATTATGCAACAAATTGCCAGGTTTGGTGTATTGGCTTCCATTTTTATTCCAATAGGCTCCCTAGAACAAGTGGGATACAATAAACATTTTCTGTAGTATTGCTGCTCCAATAGCCTGCTCCCATCTGCAGCTGCAGTGTTTTGAGAGGAGGTTTCAACCCTGTTGCTGATCCCTAAGCAAAAGCTCAAATAAGTCAGTTAGATGCATCTTCTCATTTTTCAATGAGCCCCCCCTGACTGCTTTGTGGACTTGTCTACAGGTTTTTCCTACACATGGTTTGTCACCTGTGAGCCATAAACCTGAGCTTTTTTCTGGCCCCAAAACAGAACTAAAGGGTAGATGTGCTCTTCCATGACAACCAGGTAAACTCTGACACCTGCACCAAACCCAACCCCACTCAGGGGGATGTGTGTCTTTGTGAGGCCTAACATCCTGCTTTAGTTTCCTTCTAAGCTGGATGTTTAGCATAATATAGAATAATATTTGTTTCTGCTTGGAAGAAATTTAATTTCTTCACTATAGAACATCAGGCTGCAGTAACTCAGGATTTTGTAATTTTGCTAATCTGGAAACTCCTGGATAATTTTACCTGAAACTGAATGCAAAGACACACAAGGTTCAGGTGAGGCAGAACACAGCTGCTTGCCCCCCTGCTGTGTAAGCTCCCCTGAAGGCATCAAAACTGACATCAGTCTTCTCCAACGAGTCTCTCTTAGTTTTTGAGACCAGTTCAAGACCTGGATCCTGTTTTAACATGAAACAGAAAAATGAGACTTTATCTGCCTCAAAGCTTGATCTGTATCAGCAAACCTTCTCTGAGAAAGAATTTCTACCCTAGGAGAAATACTCACAGAATAAATATCTCCTTGTAGCCCAGCCACAAGGTGTAGAACCAATTGCTTCTGGAAAAGGCCCCTGCTGTTCTCTCAAAAGGCAAAATGCCAGAAGACTTAGGGCATCCCGTGTCTTACAGATTTGTGTTACAGGCATGAGATACTGTCTGATCAGTGGCTGGGGCAATGCAAAAGTTAAGCAAATTTTGTAATCCCTGCAGTTACTCTTGATTTTCTGCACCTGCAAAAAGCTGGGCAGGAATTCCCATTCTTGGGCTAGATATGTATGTCAGGGTAAATTTACATTGTTAAACTGAAATCAAAGGAACCACACTGATTTATAGAAGCTTAATGTCTCTTCCAACATTTCATACCTCCAGAAAAGTATCTTTATTTTTGATTTCTCAATTTTGTATGTGTGGAGATTGTAAACATTTTTTCCAGATTTTCTTTTTAGAAAGATCAAATTATTTTCCTCAGTATTCTGTGCATTTAAATAGAAAATTACTATTTACCTAGAAGCTTCCTTGCAAGATTGAAGCACTCTGGTTTAATTTCCACAAGTTTAACACAGTGTTCTCAACTTCTGAACTGTATATGTGTATACAGAAATGTGAAAATTACACTAGTATCTATATTCTTACTGCTTTCCTTTTTCATTACTGAATAAAACAGGCTACAAATCTGGGATACTGTAGTTAATTATGAGAAAGTGGTATCAGACTTCTTCCATTTTGACTGCATTAAAATGTCAGTAACTATTTTAGGTGCAAAAGCCTAAAAGCCTAGGCTAGCTCATAAACCCAGAAGATGTATGAAAACGTGCTTTTGCGTTGCCCTGAAAAGTAATTTTTACAACTGTGTATTTGCAAGGAGTTCACAAAACTAGCAATGCATTTATTTTTCGAATGAAATGTCCATAGCCTGTAGAATAATTCAAACAGGTACTAATTAGGTGTACAGAAAGGCCACTGAGGACAATTTATATATCCCCCTGCAAGAGAAAAAACCCTGAATAAATATTAATTGCTTATATTATGCAACTAATTATTTTTAAGATGGCACTAAATTAACTGCAAATATTACAATTATGAAGTACTGGGTAATTTACTAAAGATTAATTGAAATGATTAAGTGCAAACAGCATAATTTTGCACGGTGGTATTAACACTTTCTGCATGGAAAAAAGAGACCAATGTGGTTGTTAGTGGGTATTTAATGAAGCACTTCAAGCACATTGTGAGAGCACCAGTGGCCTGTATTTGATGTGCTCTTCTCCTGGGAGGGTATTACAGGATTTCCATGGGGGAAAATCCTTGTAGTGTTAGTAATGACCAGAATGCCCAAACCAGTTTATTTTAAGGACAGTGACATGAAGTGACACAAAAATACTGCATCATGGTCTGTCCAGCAGCCTCTTCTGAAAGCTACAGCAACTGCAGCTGCTTCCTGAGTAAAGACCGAAGCAGCTGCACATGCAGTTGGAATGCATTCCTTGCAACTGGCAAAAGGACATCCACTGCAAGCAAGATATTGGGAATATCACTGTGCAGGAATAGTTTTAATTCACTTTGCTGAATTCAGTACCAGCTTGGTGCATGCAGGCTTCCTGCTGTGCTGTGTGAAAGTGGAATGGTGATGTACCTGGAGAAGGGAGAGGGACTCAAAAATTGTTCTAGTCCATGGGTGATTTCTTTCCTAGGAGTACTCTCTATGTTAAATGCAGGATCTTTTTCTGAATTGATTCTCTATTTATTACAATCTCTTGTATTTATTTTTGGTGGCTTAATATTTAATACAATTCAAATGTTATTTAGAGACTGACAGTGGAACACAGAAGAGAATTCAGTATTTGAGAGTAATTCTAGACTTCTGAGGCAATGGGAGGAAGTTAAAACTTGTGTTCTTTTTGAGCAGTAATGACATTGACTGGAAGATGCTTCACTTTTCACTGACACATATGCCATATGTCATTACAAGAAGCACCAAGAGCAGTGAAATGCTATAAATGAAAATAGATGCTTTTTACTTATGGCCAGTTGTAACATTAAGCACTTAACATGTGCAAGATAGGGAATGTCTCCTACAGAGCTAAACTTGACCATGTGAGGAAACACAAGGAAAGCATGTATATCAACTGATTTCCACTTTAAAATGGGCAGACTGCTTATCAATTTTCAATAAAAAAGTGGAATCCCTCTGACACCATGCTAGCTAGGAAATTTTGACTGTAAACTCTAATGCGAAGAGTTCCATTCAGGAATGTAGGAACCTTCTCGATTTTTTGCCCTATTCAGTATCTCACTTCAATGTGTGTTTCAGCTCCTTCCACTTGAATAGACCTCGGTTAAACCTAATAATGTGCAATACTAAATATCCCAGTAAATATGGGCAAAAAGGCTTGACTAATATTAAAATCAAGTCTGTACACAACATCCATTAGGACAACATGAAGAAGACTCATACAGGATGAGAGAAGTCAAATTTAAATAATTTTCTCTGTATGTTCCAGTCTTGTTATCAAAAGGGAATAGGACTATTTTAAATACAGATCTGATTTAAGAGCTCAGAGAGATGTGAATCTCACAGCCAGAGACCCACACACAGAGCCTCTGAAGTCAACGCAGCTGGACAGTATTATTTGTGTGCCCTTATCAAGTTCTGACAGACATTTTTACCTCAAAAGGTTCATTACTGAGAGATCAGAATCACAGTTCCTTATGCAATAATGAAGTTGCACTAGAAGAGAGGGCACAGCACTGGCAATGTGCAAGCCAGAAAAAAGTGTGAGAGGCCAGACTGTGTAAAGCATCTAAACTGCAAAAAAAAGTCCAATTCCTAGCAGGTGGCTGTGAAGTTGTCTGAAAGTGCAGTCTCTTGATTCTCTGCTGCTCTTTGCCTGGCCAGTCTCCAAGAGATGATTTGGAGAGGTGTAAAAGCTGCTTGGAATTAGCTGAGAACACTGGGCTCAGGGCTCAGAGCAGCCAGCTGGAGGCTGCCATGCCCTGGCACCCTGCAGCCACCCACCTCTGTGCCCACCCATGCTCACCAGCCCCTGTTGCTTTCACAGCCAGGAAGGGGACTGGGGACATACAGACCTGAGCCTCTTACAGGGACACAGAGCCTGAAGAGCAGTGAAACACTAAGAACTGACACTGTGCCCATGGCAGCTTTGTCTGATTTGGTAAAAAGCCTGCATCACTCCCAACAGAAAATTGTACATTGATTTTACTCACAAATGTATGACAGCTGTTACTTTCCAATGCTGGCATTCACAAATGGGGGCACAGCAAAATATTCAAAGAAAGTCATAGCAAAACAATAAACAATCAGAAAACAGTGGCTAAATACAATCCGTAACTGTTAGGCAAGGCTACAGCAATGCTCTTAGACTGATACCTTATTTTACACTGAGATTACATAGACAAGTTAAAAAGTATTTTGAATTTAGATCTTTGTAATTACATCATAATTACAGTGTCCTGGGTAGCAAACTAAGACTTTGTAAAGCAGGTATCTTATTCATCTGAAAATGAATGCTTCCTTTATCTGACACAGCCAGCTGGTTTTACCTTTGCTGGTATAGATGGTTTGTTTGATGGAAAACATTCTTTTTTAAATATGTAAATGAAACTGATCCCAAGGGAAAAAAATCATAAACCACCGTAAAAATAAACTGCACTGCCCTTTAAAATGGCACAATTTTTGATGCTCATTGTGAACATGTTTCACGCTGGTTTGACCAGTACTCTTCTTAGAGCGTAGAAGTGTTTTTGCATGAAATGTATTAATTGATGTAGAGCCCTCTTCCCTCATTCTGTAGCTTAGCTGCATCTATCAAAATATTGGTTGAGTCCAATGAAATGAGTGGATTCTATCTCACCCCACAATTTGAACTTGTTGTGTTTTGTTACAGAAACTTTTAAAGAGTTGTCTTGTTTAGATTGAAAAATGAATATTAATATTCACCAACCAATCTCCAAACCCTTGCTTTTTCAGAGGTTTCTGTTTAGCAAAATTATGACATTTAGCAACAACAACTAACCCCTGGGTGAATTGTTGCTTACTTGCCTCCTGTGGGGTTGCTGCAGCTCTCTCTGCTGAAGCTGAACATGCAGCTGGTGAGATTGCCGCTAAAATCTTTTCCAGAACAGACCTCAGAAACACACCTGGCTCTGGCTGTTCGAGTTCCCTCTCTGCAGTGAGAAAAATCTGAAAACTCCAAACTGGACAGCTGACATCTGGCAGGATGGGAGCCCAGCCCTGAAACCTTATCCATAGGAATTCTGATGGACACTTTCAGTGCCTGAATGATGACTGAGCACTGTAAGCGTGAGAACACTAAATCTGTAGTCAGGCTGACAAGCATCAGACAGGAATTGCTCCAGTGGAGCCAGAGTGCTTGGTGGGGCAGGTGCTGAGTGTAAGCACCCGGGGTACATTTCTGTTTGTGCACAGAGACAAACAGAATGTCTGACTGAGCCATCACAGTGCAGGGCATTACAGAGTCCTTCCACTGCACAAATGATGAGACCTGCACACCTCCGCAGGTAAAACAGCACTTTTCCAAAGGGCACTGAAAATGAGTGCAAGAACCAGCATTTTTAATTATGGTTCCATAGATTGGTGCAGCTCACAAACCATGGAAAACATAGGACAGCCATTTAAATACTTGTGGGAAAACTGATTTTCACTGATCAGACTGGGAAGCACTCCTTAAGGATATTAATATCCTTACTGTTGTGAAAAATCAGAGTTAAAATGTAAAATACTTGATGTTAATGTAAGTACATTCTCCATTTTATTTCCTTGTTTCAACATAAAAATATTGAATTATCTTCTAGAAAATTTAGCTGCTGCCACTTTTTAGAGATGCCGCCTTTGCAGCTGGGTGCATCCATGGTTTTGATCATACCTTTATGTCGTAAATATAATCTAGGAACCAAGACTGGAAATGAAACTTAAGCCTCACCTTTGCAAACATAATGCAGACATGCAGACATGTTCACTGATACTGTCTGGAAACGTGCAAGTGTAGTGAGCCTTTGTTCACTTACTGTCTGCTTGTTCTGTACTATTGTCACCTCCTGTGTGGTGACATCCAGCAATAATCCTGGTCCATGGCACCTTCTTTGAGTCAGGTTACTATAGTCAAAGTTGCCAATAAAATGCCTGAAGCTGGTTGGTGAGATACAGGGCTCCTCTTGTGAGTAATCTCAGTGATTGGGTAACGCCAAGTATCAAAGAGATGTTTTACAAAAACCAAAGGCAAGTGTTTTACATTAAATCTTACAAAACTGTACATAAGAATAGTCTACAACATGAAAATGGCCATTAAATGGTTGTAATAGTTATGAAATGTAGTAAATATAACAATTCTAATGTTTCATATATTTATCATATTAATCACTGTATTCATACAGTTGTGTTTGTATACATATATTCAATGGCACTGTAAACAGTTGTTGGAAAACACACATTAACTCTTAACCCATTAGAAGTTATTATAATACTTTTTCATCCAAAAAGTTAAAATGCATCAATGTATCATTGACTTAAAAAAAATAGCCTTGTAATATAATGCACATTTGACATTTTCTAGGGTATCAACCAAGATGAAGCATAACAGAGAATGTTCTAGATTTCAGAATGTTTTACATTTACACCTAATGTGATACAAAATTTTAAACATTAAATGTAATTAAATAATACACAGTTTATGAAACACTTGATTTCAGAGATCCATAATGCACAAAATCTAGTTAGTGTCTAATGAGAGTTCCCAATAATTTATATCTCTGGGATCTTTATGGAAAACTTAAGTAGTTGGTTTCTATGTAACATCTCATAGGCAAAGTAAGTTTGAACTAAATTATCTTTTTTTTTCTTTTTATTTTTTTTTTCTGTACAGAGCTGCATTCAAGTGGATAAAATGTTATGTTTATTTATGTTTCCCTTTGCTGGACATTCATCCAATAAGCCTTGAGCATATGCTTAAGCATCTGGTAATGACATTTTGTGGAGCAGGGAAACTATCTATGTCTCTCAGTAAACAAAGTGGTTCTATTTTTTTCCACAGTTAAGGCAACTATACTGATATATTAGACACACCATATGTTTTTATGTTGCTTCCTACAATCTAAACAATAAGAGTGAAAAGAAGTTTCAAACATGCTTTGATCTTCTTGACCACTCAGGAATTTCATCAAGCTGGTAGAGAGCACTTCACCGTACAGGGTAGGAACCTGGTACCTGGGCTGGTGGGAGGTGTCCCTGTCATGGCAGGGGGGCTGGGACTCCATAATCTTTAAGGTCCACCCCAACCCCATAACATTCTATGATGCTATGAACTGTAGCACAGCTTGTTAGCTGTTCACTTAAAAAACCAAAGTATGGATTGCCTTGAATTTGAAGACTGACTATTCATATAACTTACTAGAAAAATTAAACAAATAAACAACAGCCAGTCAGATTCTAGCAAACAAAATTGATAAAAACAGTAACACACACAGACACTTTCTGTGTTTTCAGTTGTTTCTACCCCATAACTTGAACTACGCAGACCCTTGTGATCATCCTTGCTGTACCTTGGGTGGGCTTTGCCAAAGGCTATCTTCAGACATTGTGAGTGATGACACTCGGTATCTGCCAACTCCAGCTTTTCACTTCTTATTTATCCTAACAAATCACATCAACTAGAGAGCCATTTCCATTTGTTTCCAGTCGGGTAAGGCTGCAGGTATCAATGACAGTGAACAGGAGCACTAGCACAGCATCTGCAGGGCAATGCAGCTACAGGGGACAGTGCCACAGAACTGCTAGTGCTGCCAGAACAGCAAGGGAGGGACTCAGGGCTGGGCTGCTCCCATTTCCAGTTACACTGTGTTTGGAGGATGACTTGACGGTGCTTGTGGTGGTTGTGGTGTCAATCTTTTTCACAGTTGGTTTTGGTTCATTTCTGTTTTCTGGATGGGTTTTCTTGTCCTTGAGTATATCTGAAAACATGAAAGTAAACATGAGATTAACCACACATCTTCTAAATAGTGCTTGAACATATTTAAATATTGCTGGAACATGGTGTACACTCACTCTGAATAACTGAAACATGGATGGAGACTGATGGGGCACTTGCACTCATGTTTTAGTTGGGCTCAGTGTGGCTGATCTGTCCCCAGCACCCACTGTTCTGCTCAACAAGTCTTCTCTGCCTCTTGGTGGCTTCTCACAGACACAGCCTGAGCAGAGTAACAGGTGTTCTGCACTGCAGTGGCTGGGCTCAGAACCTGATCTTCTCTCACAGAAAGTACCTTCAGTTTCACCTGGGCTGGGAGCTAGCTCATGCATTACAGCGTGATGTTAGGATTGAGTGGGTCTGTAACATGTCACAGTGAAACACTCTCCAGGCTGGTGGGCTGCTGCAGGAGGTTGGATATTGACTTAACAGAATCCCAGAATGGTTTGGGTTGGAAGGGACCTTAAAGATCACCTTGTTCCACTCACCTGCCATAGGCAGGGACACCTTGCACTATCTCAGGTTGCTCCAAGCCCTGTCCAACCCAGCCTTGGACAATTCCAGGGAAGGGGCAGCCACAGCTTCTCTGGGCAATCTGTGCCAGGGCTTCAGCACCCCCTGAGTATAGAACTTCTTCCTAGTATCTAACTTAAATCTCTCCTCTTTTCATTTAAAATCACTAACCCTCATCCTTTCCACTGTCTGCCTGTGTAAAGGGTCACTCTCCCCCCTTTCTGTAAGTATCCTTTAAGCACTGGAAGGCTTCTCCCTCCAGATGCATTTTGAGGCAATTCCATGTATTTATATATAAAGAATTGGATTCAGAAGAAAGTAGGAGTAGCCCTTTATTGCAAAAATATGGCTTTGTTTTCTTATAGGGAGAAAATAATAAATCTTTGGTTATGAAGATATTTCCAAGCTATTTGCAAATATTACTGAGACCCTATTGCCCTTAAATCCTCTCACTGGCATTGTGGAGAAAAAACAAACAAACAAACAAACAAAGAAACAAACAGACTATTTCATCTGCTGAAGGGATGATGATTTTATAGTCAATCTGTAAAAGCATACCTGAGTGCTCGGAAAGAACAAATGCCTACCTGGAAGAATTTATAATTAACAATAAATGTTCAGGTCCAAGTTTAAAGGATTTGTGATACTAATGAATGCAGCGCACATACAAAAGAAAGCAAAAGGCATGGATTTGTAATGCAGATGAAACAGCAGTCCAATCTTAAAATGAAAACTCTGACTCACAGAAGCAAGTTCCTGGCAGAAACTGGAAAGATGGAAAGTATTCCAGAAATGTAAATGCAATCTGAGATCATTGTCTGCATGTCAGTAGTTCTGAACAACCATCAATAAATTCACTTGATACTAAAAATGAGCGATTGTATTGGGAAAACACACATTGTTCCTTTGCCAGAATAAACTGTAAAAGAAATGCAATGAATTCCTCCATTTTACCATAATATCAACATTAATCCCAGAGGAATGTGTGATTCCTACACCTGACTCAAGAGGGACTGCAGTGAAAGGACAGCTGCTGGCAAGGCATACTTTGGGAAAAGGATATTCTGACATTGTGCTTGAAATTCCTTATGGCAAAGTGCAGGCAGAGCTCCTCTATGATTCCAGCTTGCAGTGGAGCTCACAGAAAGAAAGGGGAGAAAAAGCATGCTCGAAATGTTTAGAAAATATCAGTATTCTGAGGACATTTAAAGAAAAATGGACAACCTTCAGACTGTCATTAAAGTAAATCAAGAATAAATCATGGAAATAGGTGTGTTCTGACACTGCCTCGAGTCCTTTCCATCACTGTCACTCTCCTTTGCAACTGCAGTAAAGGCACTATTTCTCTGCTGCCTCTTATATCATCCCAGCCTGCTGACTTCAGCTCTCTGGGGCCAGCTGATTAAATTAAGACCTCACTCAGGTAAATCTATTCCCCTCTTTCAGCTGGCCATGTCCAGCATTGTAACTTGATTGGCGTCTATAAATCGGGCAGACTGAAATGTATTAATTCGTTTATTTTCTTACTATTGACTTTAACAAAAATCCAGGGTAAGATTTAATGCTATCAGAGAGACTGTTGGTTTTTAAAAGCTTTCCTCTCAGTCACTGCTTAATGCACTACATAACAAGCATTAAATAATACATTAGAAAATTCTGCCTTTATCCTTTCCAGGGGAAGGACTCCATTCTCAATTCTCTCTCTGTCTTCACAGCAGAGGATCTTCCGATGCTATTCATGGCCAATTCTAATTTGGGATCTAATTGTGCAAAATTGGCATTTTATTTATAATGCTCTGTTTTCTCCTTTCTTAAAAATAAATAAAAATAGCTTAACTTTAAATTCAGTTCAAAATCTTTTCCAATCCTCTATTTCATCAGTATAAAGATTTCCCATTTTATTCCAGTTTCCTCAGAGTTCCTGATGCTTACTCACTCCATGATTTTGGCTGAGAGACTCTGAGTTAAATGAGTTTTTCCTCTTAAACCTTTTTCTCTGAGTCAGAGATGGCTATGTTCAGTCTACTACTGCCATTCAAAAGACAAAAAAAGTACTAATCATGCTAGGAAAGAAAAAAGTGTTAGTGTGAAGACTAGCACAGAAATGAAACTTCAGTCTCAACAGAGCAAACCCTACATGTTCAGCATCCATGAATCCAGCCCCCAGAGTATGACTTCATAAAACCAACCCACCAAACCCCACAGCTTTGGTTTGTTCTCTTATTTACCTTCTGAGTTTTAAAGGCTTTATGGTTGCCCATTAGAAGCTTTCTCCATCACTAGAAACTTCCTTCCACCATCAGTCCCTCTCTCTGTTCCAGAAATGGAGTGGTTAAACTCTCTGGAGGCTTCAGCTCACCTCAGCCTGACAAGGGGATGGCCTTTGGACCCTGGCACATGAATATTATTCTGTGCTGTTTGTTTACCACTGCAGCAGGGTGGTGATACAGCCACTGCAGTAGCGGCTCTGCTGTTCCCTCATCCAGGCTCTCAGTGAGGATATTCAAATCCTGCCAAAAAGGGTGCTTAGTGGAGGCAGCTGACTGCCAAAGCAGCCTTTCTGAGCAGCCTTTCGGGACTCCTGCCGAGGACAGGGTCTGCTGGGGTCACTGAAGATGGCTCAGAGTTCCTCCAGGCCCCTTGATTACAGCTCAGTTAGTCCAGAGGATTGAGTCCACTTCCTTAGCTGAACTCTCATCTGTGTTAACCGCTGCTAAACTCACATCTTGACAGTATAAACAACACACCGAATGAAAATGCCTTGACCTCGCTGTTCAGAGTGCTCAGGATTATCCTCACCTCCGAGATGGAACCGCAGATTGCTGCCCAGTAATGCACGTGCTGCTCCAATGGCACTGAGCTACTCATAAATACCTCTATGGATCAATACTGTTCCTCAGAGAGACCAGCTTAGGATGACAGGAGAACCAAAACTGTCACTGACATCTAATTTAGGAACAGGAAACCTCCCCTATAGTGAGAGCTGATTATGCCTTTCAAAGGCATTCAGTGAGTCACGTGTTGAAGTACACTACACCTGAATCAGAGGCAGTAAAGATACCGGGGCAAAACAATGCCATTATAATTTTTTTAGGTTATTACCAGGTCATCAGACAGAAGTTCAAGTCATATTGGGACCCAAGCTGTCAGTTCCCCCTTCCTAGGCCAAATGATTTTCAGTTTGCTACTGCTAGGCATTATCAGAGGTACAACTATTTATTGGTGTTCTTACATGCTATTGCTCTCAAGTGAGCGGTATCAGCAGGGTCTGCTTTAATCTGTTCATTCCTACTGTCTTGCCAAGGGATGAACAAGTTCAGCTACTTAAAAGAAACCTCCTTCCATTTTTGTCCTTCTCTTGATCTGATTCGAGCTCAGACCTTTCTCTGTGATGGTGAATGGCTGAACCTCTGCTTGTCAGGCACTGCATTCATGACTGCCCAACAGCCTGCGTGCCTCTTGAAGCTGCAGATCCTCTCACCAGACAGGGGTACAGCCCCTGTGAGGGGAGGGGGAATAAAAACAAACCGGAGAGATTTGCCAGACCAGTCCTGTAAATGTTAATTACAGCAGCCTGGTTTCTAATGGAGCAGGGCACTGACAGCAGAGAATCCATGCTCATCAATCCACCATGCCCATAACGTGGGCATTCTGGACACGTTCCCATCAGTTTTAACCAGGAGCTGCTAGAGAGAACTTTCAACCCAGCTTTTTGGGGAGACAAAAGAAGCAGAGATTTTTTATTTCTGCTTTCCCCATGTTAATTACATCGTCAGACAATTTCTAGACTCTTCTTTTCTTGTCCATTTCTTTCTAGACTTTCATGCAAACACTGTGCTTTGAAAAGGCAGACTGTCAGCATCTATGATAGCAAATTAATGCCTTGGTCTTGAATGCCTCATCATGGGTGTAAATGACACTGATAATACAGGTCTGAAGTGAACTGGTCAGCACCTGCAGTTACTCTCCACGTTGGAGCTCAGCTGCTTGATAAACTTCCCTTCGATCACAGGCTTGGGTTTGGCTGACAGCTTCATAAGAAATTAAAGCTAGGTGCAACTTGGTGGAACAGGCTCTTAAATTACAGTAGATGCTGCAGTGTTATTACTAGCTTTTTATCACCCCGGGTAGCAAAAGCTGAAATTACTTTTACATATTCAAAGGAAGAAGCTCTGAAATTGCAAAACAATGCTGTCGCCATAAAATGTACCAACAATTTCCAAATAATCCATTATCTTGACATTAAGACCAGCAGTAATTATTTCCAGTTACAGCTGCAGCAGACAAATGGAAACAGGAATGCTGTGGAAATGGGAATGTGAGAACTCCTAAAGTATGATAACTCGTGATGCAATTCTCCAGATTCTGGAGTCTGTTATTTTTGTCTGTATAATACCAGTCAGTAAAAGGTGGGTGTAATGATGCTTTGTGGAGCCAGAAGAAGGGAACAATGAACAGCTCTGTATGTACTGTTCTACCATTTTCTATTTCAGCCTGAGAATGTGGTGTCCAGAGAAGCCTTTTCCTCACATACCTTTTAATGGAAACCTGGTGTTAGGAGGAAAAAAAAAAATAATCAGAAGAAGAAAGAACTCCAGGAGTTTTAAGTGCATAGACCACTCTCCCCACTGAATTCCTGAGTGGCATTAGGTTCAGGCCAGCCTTTCCAGAAGACCCGTGGGACAAGATTATGGGGGTAAGCTGATGTGTCCCAGCTCAATTCTGAGATCTTTCCATTTCTCTTTTAAAGAACTTTATGGTTTTTTAAAGAATGAGTGAGGGGATAATCATAAATTTGGACCAGGATTATCTGTGTCCAGGTTTTAATTCTATATTAAGCTCTGTGTGATCTTTGGCAGATTGCCATTCCCTGTGGACCAGTGAGAGAACTACTTTATTTCCTGCACATTTTGCACAATCTGGATGCAAATTCTTCCATCTGAGAGCCATACCCACTCTCCGAATAAAACAACACTGGCTGTAACTTTCAGGAACTAATTCAAAGGCAATAAAGGAAAGGCAGGAACAACCATAAGACAGTTTGAGATGTCAGGTGCCTAGAAGCCACACTTACATGAAATGGCAGCTCCTTCCCCTTTTCCCAAGCAATCTTTTAGTCCATACACATCTGAGTGCAATATACATGTGCACAGAAAGGGCAGGACATTATCTCAGCTGTCCTGCTCTAAGGAAACCTGTCACTCTATGTGTTTGGCTTTTGATATACAGTGACCATAGCAAACCCTGCAGGATTTTCAGGAGCCACAATACAGCTGTATTAGTTCTGGGTTTAAAAGTAAACCCACACATAGAACTGCCTCAGCTCCTGCCATGGTAAATGTCAAGTAAGAACAATCCATCTTCTCCTTGGGAAGAAATAATCCAACCTAACAAACCTCGTGTGATTCAGCAGCACTTCCATTAATCAATCAGTCATTTGCAAGAAAAGGTTTTGTTATTTTGTTTATATTAATATGGGACTTATTGAAATGCAGACAAGCTGAAAGTACAAAACATGCCAAACATATTTTACATTTCCTGGAAACATCTGTTTTTAGTCTAGTCCTAGGCACATGTTTGTGGTTGCATGTTTATGCTTGTTTAGTTTGCCAGATACCTCGTATGTAGTGTAGCACAGCTGACATGGTATCCTGAAACACAGCATGGAAGTATCTGTAAAACATGATGTTCCCAGTTAATCTGTGGAACATTTGTTGTAACTTTCTTGTAATAAAAGAAACAACTCAAAAGCCCTGTGACAGCCTTCTGCCTTCACTGTATGGTGCAATTAATTAGCTAAGTTTGGAAATTGTGTACATGCCTCATTGGTAGTATCAGAAAGACTGAGAGCGATCCTGATCCCGCATGCCTCGCATGCTCCAAACTCCTATTAAACTTAATGGCAATTTGGGGGGATGTGAGGAATGCAGAGCTGACCTTTATGGTTAAAGATGAATGTGAGCTCCAGACTTCAAAGATTAGGTGCCCCTGCCAGTCTGGAGTGTGCAAGTGATCAGCACGCCAAGTGCTGAAGGCATCTGCTAAATATCACGCCACAGCTCAAAGCTGTAATTAAGAAAAATATAAACTGGCTCGAGGAAGAAAAATATTAGTAATAATTGAAAATGCTTTGGCTCTTGCTTTTGTCCTGATGATCTCATTAGTTTTGGTTACAGAAACAGTTCTCACACTGGCTGACGTGGGGCATGCTTTGTTTGTGTTCTCCTTCTACCCACATCTTTCCCAGTTAACTTTTATTGCTCAATACAAAGGTCAAATCGAAGGCTTAATTAAATTGTATGTGGGGAAACTATAAACTTATTTTGGAAGGCAGTACAAAAATATTTAAAGCCATCCCAACTCCTCTCCCCCAGACACTCAATTTCTCGTGAAGAAAAGGAGCATGTGCTATTGGCACTCTTTTCCTTAAGGAGAAACTGCACCTTTTCTGGCTTCAAAATTTACATTTTACGAACATCCAACCTTTTAATAACGTGCTAATTGTACTTGCAATTGACATTTGTAATGAGGTTTTTAATTTAGCTCTGCTGCTCTAAACACAGAAAGCTCCAATTTTGTAAAAGACCTGGCTATGATCTTATACTTCATCAGTGTAAGTTCAGCTTACAAACAGGATTGGAACCTCCCTTAAACTCTGCTTGACTTTAAACAGAACTTGGAACACCAAGATAAATACTATTATCCACCTGCTAAAGTTCAGCATGTCTCTCAGCCCTCAGGTCTAGAACTGAAAAGTAGTTCTGAAAACACTCACAGCATTCACAGTTTCTTCATGCCATGAGAAGACAACCACATAGCTTGAGAGTAAGGTCAGTTTGAGTAGCCTGCAACAGCAAGGCCAATCCCCAAGGAATTTCAGACTTCCTTGTGCCAGCCTACTGCCCGAGCTGTGTTTATGCACCAGTGAGATTCTCAAGGCTCCCAGCCAGCTGTTGCCCAGCCCTAGGGGCAGAAAGATTCTCTAGATCCTTCTCCATCTCCAAAAGCCCTCCATTGTTTGTGTCTGTGCAGCTGGCTGCGCACACGAGCCCGGGGAGCTGTGCTGGAGGTGGAGGATGCTCTGCAGCTCTGCTCCCCTCAGCCCGACCTTGCCAGCACAGGCCCATGGGATCACAAGAGTGGCAAGAGAGCAGACAGGAATCTGCCAGCTGGGGCAGCAATGACAGACAATACCAGGCTCAGACCCTTCCTGTGAGTGATTTACAAGGGGTGCTTGCACCCAGGTCTCTCCTACACTGTCCTGTCAGAGTAGTTGTGCAGGGAGCGGCATCTCAGCCTGAAGCAGGCTCTGCTTGGATACCTGGCTCTACCCTGGAAGCAAAGTGGCCCAAAATACACTGGAAAGAACTAATAAATTAACTAACAGGGTGTGAGCCAAAAGAAAAGTGGCAATAGAAACTGCTCTGTGCCACTGCATGAGATGTGTTCATGTCTCCCCAAGGAGATGGCAGTGAGGGGCAGGAGCATGGACTGCTCTCTGCTCAGGAAGCCATCCTCTCACATTTTAGCATAAGCAGATCTCGTATCTGAGAGTGAGCAGGAGAAAATCAGCCACTGCAGAACTCCCCTCCCACCAAAGGGTTGGACTCAGGGCAGAGCCCTTTTAGCTCAGCTGCTTTTAAAGAGAGGCAGGGAGAATTCAACACAGGCACTGCAGGCAGCTCGGCCAAACCCCGAGTGAATGACCACAACTCACATCAACTCCAGCACGGCAGCCACAGGAAAATAATCACAAGCATCTCTAAGATATCTGAAAGGGTCTTTTCACCCTGCAAGCAGGATGCTCTCATCATTCCTCATTCTTTAAAAGCCAGTCAAGTTCCTGCAGTTATTTCCATTGCTCCCTTAGAAACTTGGGCAGATACAATTCTTGCTATAAGATTCTGAAGTCACCAGATCTCAATGGCAACAGGCAGGGTTTAAAATGCTTCCTTACTTCTGTCATTTCTTATGACAGAAGCAGCCATAGAACCTTATACTGAAGATCTCTTAAAGAGGTTCAAATAGGATATAATAATAATAATAGATGTTTAATTACAGAATAAACATTGAAATCGCCTTAATCTACATAGCATCTGATTGCTTTTAATCTAGATGATAAAAAGGATTAGTTGTAATGCTAAACAATACTTCCATTCCTTTTATCACTCAGTAGCATTTAAAAAAAATCTTTCCAGTATTTAATTTCACTCAGAACTGAAATCAAAAGAAACTGTGGCAAGATACTATCCTGGATTAACCATTTTTGCCTGAACATCAGGAGTAGTACAGAAAAACATTGTGGCATTAGGCTTGCTTCAGCTCTGGTATGGGAAGTTTTAATTAGTCTTTTCTCCTGCTCTAGACTGGCAACTCTTCAGCACTGCACAGCCTCTATTTCACATTGCTGGTTTATCCGGCCGGCCAGAAGCCCAGCTCCATCACAGCTGACAGTTATTGACAGGGAGGATGATTAGAGCCATCACTCTGCTGAGGAGCTGCAGCAGCAAGAACATGTTTCATGTGAAAATACCAAACGGCTTAAAAGCATTATCTTATTAGTAGCATGCAGTGAAACTGATGAACCCTTATCACAGTCAGCAGGATGATGAATACCCAAATCAACACAAACGGAAAGGAGATATACAACCAGTGTAACAAATAAACTTTTCTAATAGAAAGTCTGACAAAACGAAGCCCCATCCATTAGGGTATGCAGAAGGCTATGTTCTGTCAGTGTTCAGGCTGTGGGGAAAATTAAAGGAAGGAAATTCTTGTTTGGAGCTGGCAACAATCCCTTTCCCTGCTCTGTTTTTGTAAGGATGTGAACTGCTCCCTCCAATTTTCATGGAGTCACCTACAGCAAAAGTACCAGACTGAGTTGAACAAGTCTGCCAACACTGGTACATAACAGACTGAGGGCTACAAATCATCTCCTTTTTTGGGTAACAACACTGCTCAACTTTACCTTGGCCAGGGTTCTCTCAATTGGCCGAAAGGAAAAAACATTACTGCCATTACCTTCATGGGCTAAACCCCCCTCAACGCATTATCTCCATCATGAGAATCACCATTTCAAATCACCATTTTGAGAGTGATAAACCCTGTGCTGGAACCCAAAGGTCTGGCTTCTCTCTACACTGATGTGCGCAAGCTTGACTGCCCAGGTGACACCAGTGACAAAGCCCAAGGTCCTTCTGCAGGTACCTGTATGCACAGGATCCAGTGAATCATGCCAAGGGGCATAGGGTGGGTACCCTCACAAGAGGACAAGGGGGGGCACCATTCAGCTGCAGGAGGTCGATTGAAGTTGGATCTAAGGAAGCTGCTCTTTTACCCTGAGAGTGGTGAGGCTGGCCCAGGCTGTGCACAGAGGCTGTGGATGCCCCATCCTTGGGAACATCCAAGGCCAGGTGGGAAGAGGGCTCTGAGCAGCATGGTCTGGGGGAAGATTGCTCAGCTTGGAACAAGATGCTCTCTAGGGTCCCTTCCAAGCCCAACCATTCAGGGATTCCATCGTTTCATGATTGCCACCGTCCACTTCAGGTTGACCCCGGACTCCTGGGAATTCTGACAACACAGTCCACGTCCCAGCTGGAGTTCCCAGTGTCCAGCAAAGAGCACAGCACAGCCACTGCCCCTTGTGTCAGCGCACCNCCTTGTGTCAGCGCACCGTTGGCAGTGCTCCAAGAGCTCTCCTGTCACCCTGCTCATCAGCTGCCCCCTGATACCCCCATCAGTCCTGGAAGCTGTCCATTGCCTGGATTCTGCCATCCATTCCTGCAGGATGTTCTCATTTGTCCTGAAGATGGTACGGTGCCATTCCATGGAGGTGCACACCCCCCAGCTGCCCAGGGGGCTGGAGCTCTGTGGGGATGGTGTGGGACAGGGACCCCAGTCTGAGGTTTTGCTATCTCTGCAGGCCGTCACAGCCAGAAAGGATGAGATGAAGGTGGATATACAGATTGAGACAGAGGAGGATGTGAGAGTAAAGGGAGAAGAGACTGAAGAGGAAGAGATGGAGGTGGATATACAGATTGATATGGAGGAGGACATTTAAGTGGATACAGAGGAGGACATGGAAGTGGATGGAGAAGAGGAGATTGAGGACATGGACATCGATGAAAAAGATGAAGAAGAGTCCATGATCCCGGGATAAAGACCAATGCCAGCTGCAGGACAGGCATGTGGTCCCCACAGGCAGAGTGGGTCCCCTGCTGCCAGGCTGGGGCTGGGCTGGGTGGTCCCTGCTCAGGGATGTGGTACCCCATGCACTGGATTCTGGTGGCCATTCCCAGCCCATCCAGTGTCACTTTGGGCCCAGCCCCCAGACTCAGCCAGGCTCAGTTCTGGTAGCAGAGTCCTGCTATGCCTGACTGGAGGACTTGTTTTTCTTCCAGGACTGATGGGGATCCCAGACAGAGATGCCACCCTTTTGTACATAAGTTTTAGAGTTCATTGTTGTCTTTAGGATATAGGTTTTAGGGCTTTTTGTCTTCTGTAAATACGTTTTATATATTTTTGCTAGATATGTTCTTATGTATATATGTTCTATAGATTGTTATTAAATATTCTTACAATGTAAATATGTTCTGTATTGTTGTTGCTGTTCTTCCATAAATAAACAAACTTTATTTTTCACAACCCAATTCTCTTTGCATTTGCTTCAGGCACAGGCAGCATTGGCCAAGTTGTGGTTTCCACTTGCCCCAGGTTCCCAGGGCTGGAGGTCCCTGGGGGGGTTGGCACTGCCACCCCAGGAGTGGGGGTACCTGTTCAGGGCTAACGAGGGTAGGGTGGGGGGTGGTGAGAAGAAGTGCTTGTTTTTAAGGACGAGGAAGCTGGAGAGCATGCAAGCGTCAGGGTGTAGCGGGAAGCGTGTGGAGAGCAGTGGGCACTCCAGATCAGGGAATTCAGTGGGCTCTGATGGACATGAAGGACCATCTTTGCTGCTTCTATGCACAGAACTGGCATGAACATACACAGAACACTTCTCAGGTGACTGAGCAGGTGGCTTCACCTCTGTGTGTTTCCAGCCAGCCAAGGAACCTTTATACTGAGATACTGAGATGTATCAGTTACACGTATTTTCTTTACTGCCCCTTCCTTCTGTCACAGGAGCTCCAATAAAGGGAAAAGCCCACTGGAAGTTAATGAGAGCTGACACCGTGTGCTGTGATGGGTCTGCTGGCACTGCTGTGGTCTGCTGTGCAAACACACATCGGTGGACTTTGTACAACATAAATTATGTAAATACCCATGTAGAGACTCTTCAAAATGCAGATTACTTGCCTGATGTTTGGAGACAATACTTAGGATCTCTGATGTGAACCTGTACTTGGGATTGCTGTGTAAGCTGGGCCAGCCTGTGGATGTCTAGGCCTAGCAAACCTCATTTCACATGCAGATTCCATCTTGGTAAGAAGAAATTTGCAATCCAAGTTGACTGTGTCATAATCTACTTAAGGTACATATCACTGACACCACAGATTTTAAGAGATCCTTGAATTTACAGCTGCAGAAGGGCTCCATAAGATCTCATCTGGAATTCAGGAATACACTTGTTCATTTAGGATTACAAAGGGTTTTCCTTTTTAATTAAGAATTTGAATTTTACTTCGATGCATGCCAGACATCCACATGTCTGCATGATGGCAGGTGGCTCATCCCTCTGTGGGGGCAAGGGTTTGAGTGCTGGTTCTCCACTCCTGCAGTCTGCTCCTGGCCTTGGCTGAGACCTGAGTCATAACCAGCACAGACAGACAAACTGGACTTTAGGCTGGACCATGAGCTCAGGTCACCAGTTTGACAGAGCAGGTAGAGGTGTGCTTCTCAGGGCTCCCATTCAGGAACCAGCTCAAGCAGTGTCATGGTTTAACTCAGCTGGCAGCTGAGTTCCACACAGCTGCTGGCTCAGTCCTCTGTCACTATCTCTGAGGGCACGGGTGTCAAAAAAATATCTAAAAAAATAAACTTAACAGTAACTGTAATGAAAAGGAGAGAGGAATAAAACCCAAGGGAAGTCAGTGATGCACTGCACAGCTGCTCACCACCTGCTGGCCACGCCCAGCCCATCCCCAAGCAGTGACCAGTGCCTCCTGGCCAGCTCCTCCCAGTTTGTATACTGGGAATGTGGCATGGAATGGTCAGCTCAGGTCAGGTGTCCTGGTCCTGCTCCCTCCCAGCTCCCTCTGCACTTCCTCCCTGCCAGAGCATGGGAAACAGAGAAGGCCTTGACTGGGCTTAACAACAATCAAAACATCAGTGTCTTATCAACATTCTTCTCATCCTGAATTCAAAACACAGGACTAAGATGAAAATTAACCCTATCCCATCTGAAAACTGGATAAGCAGTTAGATTTTTTTCCCCCAGACAACACTAAGCATCTTACATTGGGCTCAGTAGGCCCATTCTTGTCATCTGACATCTTACAAAAATCTAGGCCAAGTAATATATCTTTTGCTGGAAAAGAAAACATCACAGACTGTCTACTCAGGTAAAGAATTTGGAGGAACTAGGTTTTCAGGAATAGTACACTGAGCATCTGTTGGACTTCATTAAATTCTTATTTAACTTGAGTTGAGATCAGTGAAATTAACCTTTATACCTCAACTGTGCTCTTCCTGCTTGAAGCAGCTGAATCAAAGCAGCTTACAAGGGCATCTTTCTGCTTTATAATTTCAAAGAACATTTATTCAGAGATAGCATGTGAGGATCACATAACTGGAGCCAGATGATGGAGAAAGCACTGCAAACTGAGGTAGCAAGGAAAAATACCTAATTTAAAGATAGAGATCTGAAACAAAGGTTCATAAAGACTGGTGTGTTACAAAGTAGAGGTAACAATTTCCCAAACAAGCAGAGACAGTGCAAGGTGAATGGAAGAGTCTTTCTAACCACTGCTGCTGAGTAGTGTTCCCTGAACCATGAACTCTAAAAAGAAAAGGAGCTCAGAAGATGATTTGCAACAATTCAGTTTTCTTTACTGGCCTGTGTAGGCTCTTCAGGACATGGACAGTAATTTCTGTGCACCTGGAGTAGCCAAGGTTGTGATCTTGACTGGGGCATTCATGCACTACTGTCAAATCAAAAATGGGATGATATAAACAATGGTAATTAAAGGGTAGCAGAGAACAACAGTGGACATTTTAACATTCAATTAAACCCTAACATTTACTGGTATCCAGAACAGTGACTGAGTTACCAGCCATCTGAAAGGCTGCAATCAAACCCTAAACTAGAAACCCCACAGGTTTACAGCCCTCTAATTACAAATTTATATTAGAACCATTCAAAATAATTAGAAGGGATAGAACTGATAATTTCACTGAATCTTCTCCAACTGACCACGTGTGTATCCAAGTCTGGGACATGCACTGAGACATCCCTCTATCCCTGGCCTGGTACACTCAAGTACTACAGGCTCCTGACATCTCCAAAGCTGAAAGCAAGTCAAGGCTGTGGTAACAGGAAACAGAAATACTCCTGTGATGTGTCACCCAGCCGTAAGAATCCTTCAGTTCCGCCATGGATATTCCAAAAAGCAGAAAATATTGTGAGATGAGACCTTGCAACACTCACAGCATTTATTTCCAGCTATGGAGTGGGAGAAGACAGGAGAAGATACGATCTTGTATCTGTTTCTCTAAAATAAATTGTTGCACCTCACTGAATATCAAAAGGCAGTTTAGTTCTGCCATTGATAGTAAATGAAAAAAATTGCTGTGGAGTGACAGTGGTCACGCAACTCTCTGCAACTTTAACGGAACTAATAACACAGTTTCCTTGTAAAATACCAAGCCCTTGTTTGTCAAGGATAACTGTAGTAACATCCCTTAGGAGCAAAACAATTCCTTGTACATGGGCTGATGCACAATCTCTTCCCCATGCCACATTTCCACCAGCTTCCATTAAAAAATTAGAGGCAAATTGCCTGACTTTTGAGTTACAAACCTTGAAATTGGACTGGGAGAAATGCCTGAAGTTTGCTCTGGACTTTACTCTCAGTATCCAGTTATACAGGGATGCTTTTTGGTAATAAGTTTTGCTTAAAACTGACACCTCTCAGAGAGAAATAATTTTACCAAACTGTCTCCAATTAGTGTGGCAGAGCATGGGCAGGCAGAGAAGTGGTGGCCCCACACAGCTCAGTCAGGAGTCCCTCTGTTCAGCCAGACAGGAAAAGGAAAGGCAGAGGATGGTGGGATGAGGCACATGGTGACGAACAGGAGAGCAGAATCTCCAATTACACTGAAAGTGGCACAGATGTGAAGGGCCACAGGAAAGGCCCATCACCAGTGAAAGGGAGACAGAAGAAATGTGATAAATGTTTCAGGGTGACAGAGGACACTACAAAAACAGGTATTAAATGCCTTCTCTGCCCTGGCTTCCTAACAAGGCGAATGCTCAGATTCCCATGGCTCTGTCTGGGGAATGAAGATTCCCAGGGCAGAGGAAAACTGAATTAGGGACTGTGTGTTGGCAGTGGGATGAGGACCAGCACTGGGGCTATGCAGGCAGCTGCCTATGGGATGCTGTGAAAGCCCTCTCAGTGAAGGTTTTAAAACCCAGATGAGGCACACAGGGATGGGTTTGTCAGAGCTGACTCTGGCCTGGGACACTAATCCATCCTAGAGAAGCTTCTCCATCATTGTTTTCTGATCTTCTGATGACCCATTCATTTTGATGAATCTCCTCCATGTGAAAAGCAAATGAAAACGAAGTATTCAATCAGTTTGTGACTAAATTTGCAACTATCTATAAAAACCAAGGGTGAACATCTTGTGGAAAGAATATACACTGGCAGCTATTGCTGATGAAGTGCTATCGATAGGCATTAGAGCTGCAAATGGCAAGGTGTTGGCAAAGTGAGAGGAATTGCTGCAGAAAGTAAAAAGCCAATCTGTATGATGAACAGAATGTACATAAAGTACAGCAAATTACCAGACACACAGCCATGAGAGTACAGAGGCATGGGAGCTGATTAAGAAGTCCTTGTGAAGAAATCTTGAAGGCTGGCCAGTTCCCCCTAATTCTCTGGCAGGCGCTGCAGCCGCTCAGCCAGTGAAAAGAGCACTGTCTATGATGTGAGCACACGCAGTCGTGGATTACAGGGAGATGATGGATGTGCCATACCACAGCAAAAGGCTGCTTGGAACTGCCACCCCCTTTCAGAACAATCCTGCTTTTCAAAGCCTCAGTACTCTTGGCTAAATGCCAAAGAGGGAGACTTGAAAGGCGCAGCTCCCGGGTTCCTCCGCGAGGAATACGCCGGGCGCGTGGCGGGATGTGCCGCGTGTCACCGGCACCTCGGCTGTGTGACACTTGGAGGCTCTGCTGCTGGGGCTGTGCTTGCTGAACACCTTACCCTGCACATTTGTAACCTGAGAGGGAGATGATGGCCCTAAGATCTCAGAGGCCCAACAGCTGCTGATCTTCTTTAAACCCAGGAGCCTGATTTTTATTTATTTTTTCACTTACTGGGTTTTCTCAAGACATTCCTTCTTTCTATTGCCTTCTAATTAAATACAATGGAGCCTTGACCTTTAACCTGCTAACTAGAGAAAAAAATTAATGACTTTCTGGTCATTTTAAGAGCCATCGAATTGTTTAGACTGGAAAAAACATTTAACATCATGAAGTCCAACCTCTAACCCAGCCCTGCCAAGTCCAACACTAGACCCTGTCCCTAAGCACTGGGGCAGGAGCTTGGACTACATGACATTTAACAAATGTCCCTTCCAACCCAAGCTATTCTATGGTTTTATGAAAATATGAATTGAGTACTGTTAATAATGACTTGTGTCAAGGAAAAATTAACTGGACTGAATTTGATGTAACTGAAAGATGAGCTTGGCTTAGAGTCACAAAAGGACTGATTAAGCTCAGGGTTTGTACTGGAAGACTATTCTCTGCTTTACCAGCTCTCCAGGAAAACTTCAAGGCAGCAAAATCACAAACACAACTAAATGTCTGATTTACCTGTCCATTTGAAAATTACCAGTGCTTTAATTCTTCCCGTTTCTGAGACAGTCTGCTTTAAATGAAAGCTGAGTAGCCAGAGGTAGCCTGGTAAAAAACTCATTACTGTCTTTTTCTTACCTATTGAAAAGGAAAGACTCTCCCCAAATTACAAATGTAACTGCTTTAACTGGGCATTCTGGGTGCAGCAGCAATGGAAATAATAAAGCATGCATGTGGTTATGATTGTTGAACTTCCATCAACTTACTTCATCGCTCTACAGTCAAAAATAATCGGAAATAGGCAATTGCAAACATCAGCCAAATGCTATTCCAAGGGCGTGTCTAAGTAATTTGTCTTGTTTTCAGACAAACCGAGTATCTGTAACTCCCATTAAAATCAAGACCTTGAAATGCATCTCCAGGAAAATCCCCCTGCGGTGCTGTGGCAGGGCCAGGCAGCACAGCTGAGCAGTTTCCACTGCTGTGCATCACCGAAGCAAAGCAGCGGCTGCTCCGTGCCCAGAAACACTTCCAGGTGTGTCCCACTGCCTCTCCTAATGGGGCACAAACAGCAAGGAACGAGCAGCACTTGTTTTAGGCAGCTCAGTACCTGGGACAGCTTTCCTTGGAGCTGTCCTGCCCTCACCACAGCCCATCCCACGTGCAGGATGAGGCACAGATGAACGTCAGCGCTCGGGGGCAGATGGAAATGGTGACACTTCTGCTCCTCCTCTGTGGATGGAGGAAGAAGGGGATTGTGGAAGAGTGTGGGGATGGCATTAGGATGGGAGGGAGGGAGGGTACTGCTGTTTACTGAACTTTCTAATGTGTTTTGGTCTAAACCAGCAGGGCATGCTGAGTTGCCTTTTTCTTGTTAAAGCTGCATCTTGCACATGCAGCTGAGGGGCTCTCCCACTTCTTTACATCCTCCTACATCACATCTGCCAGCCTGCCAAGCACTGCTCAGCACTGTGTGCACCAGGAGAGTCATGTTTGTTCTGGCAGGGCTCTGAGCCACCAAGGTCAAATCATTTACAGGTATAAAATACTTTTGACTCAGGTGTTATTGTGCCCTTATGTAGCCTTTAAAACCCCTAAATTAAACCCCTGTTTTTTTCAATAGCTCTGAAGCTGTGCTGCACGTGTATTATGTGACTTCTGAAGGAACTGCCTGTAAAATGTGACAGAAAATGAATGCAACTAAACCAAATCAAACCCCTGCCTCACTCCCAGGAACACCGTATCTTTTACATCCTGGAATTCTTCAGTGGTTAAAGTCATACTTCAATTGAATTTCCACTGTTTAGGTAAAATTTATGATGCAACAGCCAAGTAATTTATATTCTTTTTTGTTATGAGATTTCTAAATTCTGCTTTACTACAGATGTCAGCCACTATACTATATTCTATCACTTGCCAGTGAAAGCTTTTCTTTAGAGTTAAGACATTCAGATGAATCACGTTTTCTTTGCATCTTTTTTAAATGAAAGGTTTCCTTGTCTCTGTAATTCCCACTCCCCATCCTCCAGTTTCTGTTGCTCTCACTCTACAGAGACAGACTGAGATATTTATTCCCTTACTTAACAATGAATAGTACAACATATCAGTGAAAGCCTTTCTGAAATCAATGAGACTTTTTATGGAGTGTGGTACTACTCATTGTGAGCAGGAGTGTTTCAGTTTGGCCTGAAGAAAGACCCAAGATGACACAAGCTGGAATGAATAGAGTCACTCAGTACTACAATACACGTGTTAAAGAGACCTGGGCAGATGGAAAACCATTTCAGCAGCTGCCAAGTGTTCTGACCCCCTAAAGCAGGTAGCAAGAGACCTGGCAGTTCTTAAATCAAAGCATGACTGTCTTGACAGTAATTTCAGAATTACCACTGGAATAAGTAACTTTTTACATTCCTAAGAAGTCTTTAGTTTGAGTCTTAACAGATATTACAAACAGCAAGTATGGCAGCACTCCTGGGAAGTATCATTCCCATTTTTCACATGAAATAACAGACATGAAGTGGCTAAAATGATCCAGGTGGTGGTCACAGCAGAAACCTGCAATGGCCTTCAGAGTCAGCACTAAACTTCCATCCTCCAGTCCAGAAACTGGTGCAGCCACATGTCATTTCATTCCAAATGTGGGCACTTACTAAAAGGTAATTTACTGTATGTCCAAATCAAATTCAAACTGTAGGTGATGATACGTTGGCTTTCCAGGCTGTAGCTCACATGTAGCTCGTGGTTCTTAGCCCACAACATCTGATGAGAGATTGGATTGTCTTTGTTCTGTTTGTACAGTCTGATCTAACATCAGGGCTCCAAGAATATTTGGATCATTCATTTATTGTAATTAGCTAGGGTGTACCATAACTAAATGCCTGTCCTTGCTAAAAACAGGATGGGCATCAAAAACCAAAAATGTGGAATGAAAAATAAACAGTAATAATCAGATGTGATGACTGAAGTACACAACAGCTGCTGCTCTTGTGAAGTGCTGTGAAGTCCAAGCTGGAAGTATCAAAGCAGAGTTACAGTGGAGAAAGCTGCTAGCAAACAGACATGAAACACTGCAAGATGAAAGAGCCTTCCCCAAATTTTGCAGTCTATGAGAAGTTTCACATGTGATGTGATACAGGTTATCACATGTGATACAGTGAAGGTCCAGTAGGTCCAATATTTCTATGTGTGGGTGTGTGATTTGGGGTTTTTAATACTTCCTATAATGGAAATGAATGGTACCAGATTCCTGAAGCACAATTTGATAGACTTACTACAAACATCCATTTAATTCAGACATTCTCAGCACCTGTGAGAAGTTACAAAGCCATCCAACCTGTCTCTAAAAAATAAAGGTATCCAATGACAACAAAATAAAATCCAATGACAACATACGCCTCAGCATCTGGAGATCACCACGCAGCACACACATCAAACCTTGCCTGCACAGGCTGAGACAGGCAGGAGTTTGCTTTTTATCCCACCTGCTACACTGTTACATTATTATCCTTGAAATTCACTAAATGATTATGTAAAGAGAACTTAATGCCTGACCAAGTATACAATGCAATTAACATTTTAAAGCCACTCTGTGCACGTCTAATCTTACTGCTGTCTTCATCTTTGTCCCTGTAGTGACCAATACTTATTTACCTGTGTCTCAGTTTGAGACACTGGCCCCAAGTTTCTGGAAGGAAATGAAGATTCTTTCCTCAGGTATCTCTAAGCAATTTGTTTTTTCCTCTGACATTTCTTGTTTTCTGCATATCCTGATCGCTTCCCCTAGTCAAAGTGCTATTTCTCCTGTTTGCTCCAAACGTTTTTGGGTTCCCTGTGTGCTGAAGGGAACAGCACAAGTTCTCTGACAGGGAGGGCACAGCCTGACACTGCCAACAATAACACCTGTGTAGAAAGAGAGCTCAGCCTTCTTCTGGGACTGGGTATCTGTGTAGGGAGCTCTGCTGGAGAGCATTGTCCTGGCACAAAGGGACCTTCATGGCATGTAAAACCCTGACATCTGCCTTGCATCCAGAACAGGAGAGAACACTGATTAATGCACAAAAATATTGAGTATCATCTGTTCTGAAACACCAAAGATGGTTAAGCTTTAGAGGGAGGCTGTGCAACCCCAAAGCTCTCATTCACATCTCCTCTTTGTGGAAGTGAGTGGAATGGCCTTCCCCATATCCTCACACTACAGGAGGGACTGCCATCCTGCACAGCCACAGGCTCCTTCTGGCAGTACTCAGCCACTGGAAGTGAAAGAATTCATTTGTACACGTAGAAATGCAGCACTAGGAATGTGCAGTAGCACGCAGAGCAGTCATTTTAATTTTACTCGTTTATGTACCTCTTGTAAAAAGAATCATTTATGGTCATTATAAACCTGCTCTAATGTAAGTCAAATGAACAAACCAGTACATTACTGCTGTCTGCTTTGCTCAAGTTGATTTGGCAGCTGGGTTTGTCAGCACTGTCAGGACCCAGGTAGAACTGTCAGTCACCCACAAACGAGGTGGGGTGAAGAAGAGGTGAGTGCCACGCTGAGGCTGAGTATGGAGAGTGAGGGGCTGCTCATCCCTCTCTGTGCAGGAGGCAGAGTGGGGCTGTTCCTATGATGCCTTAGGAGTTTAGCTGGTATATTTTTCATATATTTGTAATCCTGCAATTCTTTAGTGTATAACTCTAAAGCTCCACAACCTGTCAGCTACTGTTCTCTTGTTTTATTCAGACAAAACAATTCCTCTCTTGGCCTGGCAATCAGGGACACCTCACTGTCTCAGGCCCCAAAAAATGTAAATAAAAGTGAATTGGGGGGGAACAAACTGGGGGTAAATGACTTCATTAGCTGAAGCTGTAATTGGAAATTAACCCCTGATATGCAAATAGACCAAAATTATATCTGTCTGAAAAACTGGTGACCATTGTCCATCTTGGGTGTAGCCCCCTGGGAAAGCTTTGTCTGCCCTTAATGTACCTGAAGGCCCTCCATTAAATATATCTGCTTTTATCCTTTGAATTTTGTCTGGCCTCTGTTTCTAGGTAAGCCCAGAATAGTCATCAGTTTCATCATAGGCTTCTTTGCACTCCAAAAGCAAAGGAATTACAGAACTTCATGTGATACCCAACTCCATCCCTTGATAATCTTCTCATTATTCCCTCCTAGGTGACTTCATTCAGTGACAAAGTGGCAAACCATAAGAGAGAGGAAAATGTGGGGAGCAATGCCTAAATCAAAAGAAAGACTGGATGGAAAAATCTTTCCCTTGAGACTTCTGGCATCTCAAAATATGAATTACTTATTTTTACTGGAGAGCTGCCTGGAATAATCTGGGGAGAAATAAGGGCCTGTGACTTGCTCCAAGTTAAAAATATTGTTGAGAGGAAAGCTGAGGGCACTTTTTGCTTGTATCCAGCAACTTTTCTATGCAGTCTGATAGGTATCACATTGTGTTATGCATCAGCACAAAAGAGAGCACAGAGAAGCCCGCTCCTTTAACAGAACCTCCAAAATAAAAGAGATTTGAAAGCAGATTTTTTTCCTGCTCTTGAAGAAGTCACTTATCAGCTCAAAAGAGTCCCTGTGGGGAAATAAACCTTCAGTAAAAAAGCTCCAATGCATTTAATCCTTCTTGAAATATAACCTAGGGTGCCAAGCAGGAACAGAACAGGGATAATAAGGAGGAGAAGTGCACGTACCAAAATACCCCTGACAACTACCTGGGCTGTGCCCCAGAGTGAGGAGCTGTCCCCCTGGCAAACCTTGGTGGGTTTCAGTTTCCTATGGGAATGTGCCCCTAGGCAGAAAAATCCTCAAACTGACCATTTAGAACCTCTATTGCTAATTTATCTCTATCAAAAATACCATTTGTATCTTGGTCTGGCTCAGAAATGCAGACATTTGTAAAGCAGACAAAGCACCTCTGAGTTCTAGGGCCTTTAAGGAAAGATGGTATGAAATCCTGCAGTTGTCTGTATTCCCTGGGCAACATCCTGCAGAGTGCTGTTACCTGCTCAGCATCCAGCTCAAAATGAGTACAGACAGGTATTTGCTCTCATAAGTACCATTTGATAGCAGGGATTATGTTCTGTCCTGAATCTGCCATCTCCCTCTAGAGCAAACCTGCCTGGATGACAAGCATTCATCAGAAATGAACTGATCAGGAGTTTGGCTTGACATCAGTGGTTTCTTCCCTGGTGGTTCACACATCCCTCTCCGTGTGTTGGGATCCAGTAACTCACACTGGCACAGCATCCCCAGGGCTCAGGGGTTAATGAGATGAGATCTGTGAGTGCAGAGCAGAGCACAACACACACATCTCGGGAGTGGCACTGGCAAGTGTCACCCTGCACAGCTCCACAGGCCACGGGAGCACTGCCAGCCCAGGTGAACCATGCAAGGGGGCTGCAGCTGCAGCTCAGAAGCCCCACTGCTCCCTTCCCTGCTTGCTGCCATGCCTGTTGTGATTTATCTGTAATTCCCTATGAAGGGCAGCACTGTGGTCATTCTCTCACAGTCTTTGGGCAAAGAGGTGATGAGAAAAGAAGTCTTGTAAACTGGAAAATCATCATCTCTGGGTGATGTCTTCTTCAGTGCTGTCTGGGAAGCACAGAAAAGCCAGGCTGTGAAGGATCTAAAGGGTGCTGTGTGGTACACCTACTTCCCAAGGTGACACCTCTGGTAGAAGGAAGCTGTCACCCAGCATGGACATGTCACCAACAAGGCCACAGAACACATGCAAAAGGACTGAAACTTGCTCTCCCTAGAAACATTTTCTGAACCCCAAATACTGCCCTAGAAAGTCAGACCTCAAAGCAAAGCAATTCCCCAAACAAACATCCCCAACCGGCACCTACTAGAGAAAATCAGCCTTGTGACTTGCCAGAGCTATTTCAAACCAAATGTGAACATTTCAGGCACATTTGAGGGAACACTCCTCTCCAGACCTCTCAGGAGTGTGTGGTGACAGGGAGTTTGCTGGCCTGGCTGGACCCAATGCTGTGATTCAGTAACTCCTGCTCTGCTTTGCTAAATGATTCCACATCAGCAGTGAAATAAAGCCCAAACTCTTCCAGCGATGTGGTGAACACTCCAGATGAGGCTGCAGGAGATGTGCTGTGTCTCACCAGGGTCTGGCAGCGACCCACAGCTCGTTCCTGTGGCAGTGGATTGTGGGGACAGGACAAGTAGGGCACAGCCTCTGGCTCAGCCAGAAGTAGCTCCAGTCACAATCTGGCAAATCTGATCTCTTCTGGATCCCACTTCCAGCACTGTGGAAGGGATTTATCTTCTTCACAAGCTTGGTGAGGGAATAAAACCACTGTGTAAGCCTAGATGCTACAGTGACAAGTCAACCCAGTTCTTTAAGTAGGTCCTACATCCTTCTGCATAGGAAACAGATTAATCCTGAGGGACTGACACTGAAATGTGTCATTGCTTTTTCCTCCTCAAAAAATAAAACACAAAAAGCACAGCTGAGATTCTTGGTGTTTGGTGATGACTGATGAAAGTCTTACTGAATCTCTCCCCAAATTTTTCATGTTAGCATTTGATGAAAAGGTTACTTTTCTATACTAATAGGGGATACATTCTGTATTTTTTGTTAAAGGCAATTCCGTATATACGGAGGTGGGATTCTTCAATGCTTGTATCAAACTCCTAACTGGAAAATCACATTTTCTAGCAATTTCATAAGCCTCAAGGAAATTTTGAAAGTTTGATGCCTTAAAACTTAATGGTTTTTTTAAAATAGTTAGCCTTGACAGGAAAATACTGTTGCAGCATATTTATTATATGTAAATAGACCTGCTAGCTGAGAGGTCTTAATTACTTTCCAACTGGATGCAAACATTCATCAATATACCAAAAAAATCTCATGGATTTGATTCTTTGTTGTAAAAGACATCAAGTGATGATAAACTTAAATGAATGAATGAATGAATGAATGCAATAGAAAACTCTTCCAGTTTTTTTTTCAGAGATTTGCTAATGTAGTGGAAACAAGAAAATAAATTAAGGTTTGCATCTGCACTAAAAATCAAAAACAGTTCAACCACATATTTACAAATATTGTGGGAAACGTTTCTGTACTGAAGTTGTCCAAGAGTTTGATTTAAGCCACATTACTGAAGAAAGCATATTTTAATTAAAATTCTTACTGAACCAAACACCTCAAGTCAATATTTACATCCTATTAACAGCAAAGAGATACACTTCAGTGTCCTGCTGAATAGGGACAGTCTGGTCATTTTGGGACATTTCTGCCACGAATCAGCTTCTGACAGCTTGTCCCAGTGCTGGAGAGCCATTCAGAGACATCAGCAGAGACATCAGCTCTTATGTCTGAACTCTCAGGAAGCTACTCTTAATCAAACAGAAGAATGAAAGAAAAAAAATGGAGGTGCACAAAGAAAGTTTGAATTCCATGGAAAGTGCAAAACAACTGATAATAAAATACTGCAGTTGCAACTATTTGCATGGACAAGATTAACTTCTGCACAGAAATAAAAAGCATTTGACTGCACTCCCTACAATATTAGTGCCTGTGTTGTATGAGGAAAGGAAAAGAATTCCACATTTTTAGGCTGAATCACCTCTTATTTGTCTTAAGCCAGCTTTACTGGTTTCATGAAGCCACTTAGCTTTGAATCAAAGATTTTAGGATTTTCTTGGGTGTGAATATACAATTCCTAGGACTTTTGCACGCTTTCTTTGCAGACAGCCAACTTTTCTCTCCCTTGTCACTGAGGAGGTGGCTGTTCTCTGCCCCTGTGAGCTTGTCACAGCTGTGTGTGCCCACGATGGGCTGGCCATCACTGTGGGAGCACCAGAACCTCAGAGCAGCACAGCACATCTCAAAGGGGCAGAGCAGCACCCCCTGAGTGTGCCTGATGCTTTCACACACGTTCCTGCCCAGGGCATGCAGGCTGCAAGCAGACAGATTGTCCTTAGAGGCACCAGCTCCATGGCCAGCAGGGCCAGCGGGGCTCAGCACCTGCCAGGATTTTTGTGCCCATCCATTTCTGAAACCTGGCATGCCACCAGGGTGTCTCTAACACTTCCCTCCTCCCTTACTGCTGCTCCCCAGTGCCCTAGAAAGCAGTGGTTCAGAGTTCAGACACAAATCTGGCACAGAAGCAGCAGCTGACTCAACAAGCTGCCTGGGGAAACAGTGCCCTTTTGCAAGCCCATGCTGGCAGTTTCTGAGGTGTCTGGCTCCAACAAGGCAACTGCTGTTTGCTTTTACCATCACAAATACAGAGAAATGCAACTTTGGTTGAAGAATCTGCTGCAAACATTCAGCACAATTTTCATACCGTCCACTTGAACTCAGCATGTGCCCTTTTCCTCTCAGCAGCACTGCAATGGGAAGTAATGGTCTGTGACTGCAGAAGCTCTCAGGTAAGCTGGAGCTCTCTCAAGTTCACAGACATCCTCAAAAGGTAGATTTTGTTTATGTCTTGCTCCAACAAAGCATTTGGAAGAACAGTTTAAGAGATTAATCAATTTTTTCACGATGTGGGATTTTTCACTGCGTGTATTTTCCTGTCATTTAGTCTTACAAAGATGGCACTGCTCTGATAAACAGACTGACTTCAAGTCATTCATCAGGAATTTCAACAAACACTCAAACTTCTAATTCCTTTCTCTTAAACCCTGTACTATGGAAATCTAAGACCAGATTTTGCTTCATCAAGCTCTAAGAAAGTGTCTCTGTACAACATTTATATACAAATCCCAGACCAGACCCAAGTATGTGATTTTAATGGTCTGAGGTCATAAACTGTAGGTGCAGAGCTCACAGTTTACACGATCTGCTGGCTGCCTTGTTTATCGAAGTAGTGATGGTGGCTAATTTTGTTTTATATGTCTGGGCTGGGCTGGGGTGAAGGTCAGCTGGAGGAGACAGCCTGGGGCGGTGGCGGTCACTGAGGGAGGGACAGACGGACAGAAGACAGCAGCCTGCAGACACACAGCCGTGGGAACAGGGCAGAGGAGAAGCACAGAGCACAAATGTGGCACGTGGGTGAAGGCACGGGAAGCCCAAAGCCCAGACAAGGAGAGATGTGCTTTCCAAACCCACCTCCTGCAGCAGGAACCACGGCAGAGAGAATTCCAGCAAAGAAGCAAGTGGCAGAGGTGGAAGAAAGGACTGAGAAAGAAAACCCTGGGAAAACACGTGGGGCAGCACAGGAATGAGAGGAGAAGGCCCAGAAGGCAAATGGAGGGGACAAGAGTGGAGGGAGGCAAAAAAAAAAAAAAAAAAAAGGGCGACAAGAGCGTGGCCAACAATGGCGCAGCTGTTGCCAAAGAGGGTGACTGTGACAGAAACACTTCAGCCTTTTGATGCCGTTAGCAACATTCAGAGTGGCCTTGTGCAGCCAGAGCTGGGCACGGGGCCAGGGCAGACACACAGGGCCTGAACTGGAACCTGCCCCTCGCCCATGCTGGGAGCAGCAGCTCTGGAAGCAGGAGGGACCCGCCGCCCACCAGGCCCGGGACATCAGCACCTCCCGAATTCACCGTGGCTGAAATGCCCCATGGGGGGATTTTCCTTCGGGATTTTATCATTGCTGCAAAAAGCTTGCTGTGCATTTCCTTGGGTACTCCTGAAAACCCTGTCTGTAGCTAGAAAGGTCCTTTGAAACTTCGCCCCAAACACAGATGTGCACGGCTGCGTTCCGGCGTCGAGGTTTGGAAGTGCTGACAAAGCTGCCCAGGATAGCGCTGGGAGAGCAGCTTAGCTTCAGTCTATTGAGTAATGCTGGCTTAATTCTGCTAAGAACCTTTTGAGCCAGGATTTAAAGAAAAATAAAAAATTTACCTCCAGTTCCCTGTATGACATATGTCGAGATACTTTGTACCAAAAACTTTTTCAGCGTGATTCTGGAAGGACAACCCAATTCAAAGATACATCACATGTTGGTGCTGTCATTTCCCAGACTACCCTCTTCCACTTCAGCTCAAAATAAGAGAAAAAGATAATAAATTAGAGAAAAACTACATCCTTATGCATTTATCTGCTGAGAAGCAAGGAATGGAGTTTTATTTGTTTCATATAACCGAATTTGAGTAAGATCCATTAAAGCCAATCTTTTAAACCCCACAGAATGCATTGCACAGGATTACATACCCAACACTGTAAAATTTTTGCATACAAGCCCAAGTACACGAGCACAGGTACACATGCACAAAGAAAATAACATTTATCTTCATCAGCTGCAAGTGAACACATCCCTAAAAGGGAGAAGACCTGCACTCAGCAAGTGGATACTCTGGGTTTGCCATTTAATATCTCTAAAGATTTCCTGCAGAATCCCTTTTTTCTTTCCCAAAATCCTCATGCAAAGCACATTCGAGCCACCCATTTAAAGAGAAACTGTCTACTTGAGATAAGCTGCCCCCTACACATTTCTGCATTTATAAAATATGACTTAACTGAGAAAACAAAATGAAAATCTATTAGCTGCAATTCAGAGCTGTGACTGCAGTGTAATGGCTTCATTATGAGCGGGATGATAAACATTCCCAACTGCAGGCTCTGTTTCAGCAGCAGCTACCCAACAGGAGCTACACTTGAGCTCAGGGACACAGCACACAGGGCCTGGCCCTACTGCAGGGCAGGGACCTCAGGCTGGAGTTCCCAGGAGGTGCATTCCAGCCCCTGCCCTGAAAGATTTCCCTGTATCCTTTGAGAAATGAACTGTTTTCTGTGCCTCTCCATTCCCAACCTGCACAGGGGAGAACAAATGCAGAGGAGGACCATGAGGCCCTGGTTCATTACAGCAACTGGCCACAAAAACATCTTCAGAGTGTTAAGGATTTATGCCATAATAAAACAGCAACCCTGGTTTTTTAAGAATTTTCATGAAGCCCCCCGTAAGGGGTCTGAGGAGATCCTGCCATGATTTGGGGAAGTGGAGCTGTGTGCTGGGGACTCTTGAGAAATCAGAGAGCTGGGGTTTGTTAGACCCTGACATGGCCCTGCACAGAGAGGATCAAAAGCCACCCCCTCTCCCTGTGGCACACTGTTCACACCCCCAAAATACACAGCTCGGGGCCAGAGCCTGCTTTGTGTGAGTGATAAACTCCCCCATTCCACAGCAGCAGCTGCAGACATTCCCTGTGTGGAGAATCTGTTCAGTGAGAGGTGCAAAAACACACGTAGAGCTCAGCTGCCTCCATGCACTCCCTTTGTGCTCAGCTTGAATTCATTGCTTAAAAATCCAAATATGAATTACTCACATATTTGCCTATAAATTAGAAGCTTTCACAGCAAACATGGGCAAGTTATTTACTACCCACACAGAGCTTAAAGCAACCTTTAATAGCAGTAGCCACAAGGCCAAGTCCTGAGCTAAAAAAGCATCAAGCTTATGAGCTTTACAAACACAGAGTTTAAAAACCTGCTCCTAATCTGAAGAACAAATAGGGGATTTATTCAGAGAATGCCAGAGGGACTGTGGTAATGCCAGCAGACTGCTGCAGCCAGCCTCGTGGAAGGTGAGCAAAGTTCAGACTTGGTACACTAAAGCTTTCAGTTCTAAGTCAGGACAAAAAAAAGGACATGAAAAAAGACAGAAGCTGCAGAAGGAATTGAACCAGCATGGTCAGAGCTGACCAGGGGACAGATCAGGCTGCTTTAGGTAAGCACAGCATAGAAGGAGGCCAAGTTTAGACCCAGTCTCCCAACAACACAGTAACAAATTCAGTAAAACCACACTCCCTCTTTGTAATGCTGTGGGTTTGTGCTGTTTGTTAGATGATACCCTGGTTTTGCCCCAGGGCTGTGTTCCCCTGGCACTGAACTCATGCTCACATTCAAGTTCCTTCCTTCCTTCCTTCCTTCCTTCCTTCCTTCCTTCCTTCCTTCCTTCCAGCAGAACTCCTGACACATGGAGCAAGGTGTGGTGCTCGTGGGATGGCCTCTCCCTGACCTTTCTGAGAGATTTTACACAAAGATTTTTCTCTTATACTAAAAAAACAAACAAAAAAAAACCCCAAAAACAAAACCCCAAGAAAACAACACAACCAAAACCCACATAAATTCTTATTTATTTTTTCTTTACAAGGTATGTAGTATTTTAATTCATTTGCTTCTACACTTCCCATGGCTGATATTTTTGGAATATCCCATTTTTTTTCTGGAATTGATTCCTCCAAGTGGGGTACCTTTCCCTAAGCTCCTAATTCCTGTCCCCCAGTGCTTAGTGAGGAGGAACAAGGTGAGTCTGTCCACTAGGGAAAATGGATGCTTCACCCTTGTAATTAACTACAAGCAATAATGCAAGTGAAGTTTGAGAAATGGAGCATTCAAGGATCAGCATTCAGGAAATGCAAACAAAAGGTGGAAAATTTACCGTCTTCAATTTCAGGCTTTTGCCATACACTCTGATTTCTCTTCAGGAGGAAGAAAAATTTAAAATAAAGTTTCTCACAACACAGAAGCAATCCGAGGAAGTCCCTAGATACAAACTGATGGAATACAGCAAGGCAATTGTCAGTTATACATTTGCAAGAGTTTTTTGTCAGAGACAGATCTCTGGCAAAATTAAACTACCCTTATACTCATATATTCTGATTCTAAATTTTAAAATAAATGTCTAGGTTTACCTTAAAAATAGGTAATAAAAAATTCTCCTACAGAAGTTTGTTTTATGAAATGGAACAATTTGGCCAGCTCTCCCTGAGTTAAACCCACCAAACTTCAGCTGCACACTTGACAGAGGACTCCTGAATGCCCTGGAGAACACAGACCTTTAGCTGGCACCTTCAGGTAGTGTAAGATGAACTCTCAGAATTTCGGTTCTATTAAACACCTCTTAACTACTTGGCACTAGCAGAATTTATTCCCAGTAAACTCAATTTATGTTAATTAAGTACTGCTTAACACCATTCTCTATCATTAGGCAAAATCAGTTTTCTGGGAAAAGTCATCATCTGGAGGCAACTTCATTTCAGAGTGTTCCAGCTCTGAAGACTGTGCTGCAATAAAGTTCATTTCTAGAGCACATCAGCAGCACCATTTCAGCAATATTCTGTGTGCAGCCAGGGCAGTGTCCAGAGCCCAGGGAAGGCAGAGCACGAGGAATGGGGCAGCCTTTTTAAAGGGCCACAGGACACCAGCAACAAAGAGCCTGGCAGTGCCACAGAAAGCACAAACTGCACTTTTGTGATCTGGGCACAGCTTCCCCTGAGGGGCAGCACAGCAGGGCTGCTGAGCAGAGCAAGTGACAAAGGACAAGGACAGCAGAGAGTGTCCCAGGTGTGCCTGCAAATGTGGCAGGAGGCTGCTCTGGAGCTGCCATGGCACGGGGGGTGAAAGGCAAGAGAACTGGGAAANGGACAGGCCTTAGACGGAGATTGGTTAAGCTGGGATCAGTGAGGAGAATGAGATTCCCAGTCTGATACTGGTCTGAACTCAGAGGAGGGTTTGTGGGCTACCAGCACATAGCAGCACTTGTGTTTGCCCATGTGGGTGAGATTTCTGCTGCTTTTGTGGGAGCTCAGCTAAGGCCAACCCGACTGCCTGGGAAATCCTCCCCATTGCTGCTTCAGACCACCAGCACAGGACACTGCAGTAATTACTTCCCTTTAAAACTAAGTGTCCTGTGGAACAGCTGTGATGCTCTTTAGAGTAAATTTCTGCCTTTCCATAAGTGATTTAGAAGCCCTTTAAGAGTTCTTTGTATATACACTTACTAATTGGTTCCTGTAACTTTAAAATGCAAGTGTCCCAGCAGCTGCCTTGTCCCAACCTCTGTAAGCATGTGGTCATCCTGGTGATCCAGAGAATGCAGGAATACAATATTCCAACTCATTGTCCAGTCAATAAAGTGAAAAATGCCATTCCTGTTTTAGCAGATGGCAGCAGAAACGCAATACAAGGAGCAAGAACACTAATATAGAAATCAATATCTATTACAGTTTAAATCACATTGCAGTCCTGAAATGATAATAGCAATCCTTTAAAAGCTAATGCTGATCCTGTTTGTATTAGAAATCGGTTCAATGTATTTCAGGTTTTAATCCTGTTACAAAAATAATTACCTTTTAACTTAGAACCCCCAGCCCCAGCCCCCTCCTCCTTCCCCAGCCCCTGATCCCACAAAAGAAAAACAAACCAACCAGCAAAAAAAGCCCCCAAACAAACAAACCTAATCATTTCCTTCCTTCCAGTCTATGACTGGGGAAGGGATTTTTAGAACAGGAATTCCCACAGCAGCATGGCACAGTCAGTGCAGAGGGATTGCTCAGGCACCTCAGTCCATTGCTGCGCAAAGCCTTTCTGGACAGCTACAGAGCAGCATGAAGAAGGAAGAAAAGAAGTCTTTAGAAACTGCTGACTGAGAAAAATGCTTCCTTCTTTGAGTAAAACTAGTGTTTTGATGCTAGAACAGCATCTTTTGATATAATTAGAAGAGCTACTTGCACAGCAATGCTGGCAAACCCCCTCTCTGCTGGTTAATGCTCTGTCATGATCAGCACAGTGAGAACTGTCTGGGACAAACAGCAAAGAATACACACTGAGAAAAACACACCAGGCCCTGGGTGTGCTGGGTCACTGAAGAGTCTGGGGCAGGCAGAGAGAGCCTCCAGCCTGGCTGCAGCATCCTGACCTGAGCAGGATAGCTTTATGGCTACTGGGACCACAGTGGCTCAGGCACAGAGCAGGGGAAAACCAAATCAATTCTGTTAGCACTGCAGCCAGCAAAATCCCACATTCAGCACTGGTGTTCACACATCAGGGGAGAGCGTGATAAATTCTGGATGGCTCCAAGTCCTGAGACTGATTAAAGGATGGGGAAAGACATCTTGCAGTGACAGTCTCAAGGAGTTCAATTTATTTAGCTTATCAAAGATTAGGTTAAGGCATGTCTGATCACCAAGTAAATACTTACTTGGAAAAAGGGAAACTGATAAGAAGAGGCTTTTCATCCTAGCAGAGGTGCAACAGTCCCAGAGGCAGAACATGAAACCAGACAAATTCAGGCAGGCAAAAGCCACACACTTTTAATAATAGAGGAATAAACCACTGGACAAATTCCTGATAATTTTAGAATTATAAATGGGTATTTCTTTAAAAGATAAGCTATACCACAGAGTAAAATTTTGGCTAGCTCCCAAAGTTGAAAAAAGCCTAGAATAAAAGGTAATTTTATTAGCTTTTTGATTTTTCATTTCATCTCTCCGTAGCATTCAACGAATGTTGTTTGATTCAATAAAAAAAGCCTCAATGTCACAGATGTTGTTTCCAGCTCATTTTACCTCTCCAAAACCTACTCCTTTCTACTTTCAAGTACAAAACTACTCAAAAGCTTCATTTACTTCCTTCTTTGAGTAAGACTGAAGTCTTTTTATGCCAGACACAACCTTTTTCTCTTCATTTGTTTCTTCAGCTTCATTTGGAAGAATTTATATCTGTGTCCTTAAAGGTACACATGTGTATGCATACACACTTTACATGGCAGGGCAGAGGGACTGCACGTCAGGCTCCTTTACAGCACGTGCCTTTCAATGCCTTGCTGTCCTTCAGCCACATGTCCAATTTCCCAAGAAGTTGTCTCATTTTTGATGACCTCCTGCCCTTCCCAGTGAGCAGAGGTGCAGGGTTGCCCCTGGCTTCCCCCTTGTTGGGCTGGGGAAGAGGAACCCTGCACTTCCCTTCAGCTTCACTCCAGGCTTTATGGAGTGCACTGAGCCCAGGGGGGGCTGCAGGGGTCCTGCCATCTCCCAGGGGCTTCTGGGAAGATCTAAAACCCTGACTCACTCATTTCTTCCACTTGCCAAAAGCAGTGTCTTTTTTGCACGTTTGCATTCCGACTGTGGCTGGCAGAGCCCAGATCCACTTTCCTCTGATCAGCTTCTACTGCTGCCTCCTTTACTCCTCCCCTCCCACTGCTCCATCCCACACACAGGGGAGCAATTCCCTCTGCAAATAGTCTGTCTCCTCACTGCTCCTGCTGGTCAAGAATGAAACTCCAGCATCTGCCACAGAAAGAAGAATGTTCAAAGAACAAACCTTTTGAGATCAGCCTCTCAAACATGCAGGCAGGCAGGTCCCAAATCCCTGTCCCCTGGAAAAGCCACCCTGCCTGTGACAAGCCACTCTTTGAGCAGCAAGCACAGGAGACAAGGGCTTGTCAAATACCTTTGAACAAAGGGGGGTTTTAAGGAAAAAAGGCCAGGCTGGAGGGACTGTCACCATGTCCTGCCTTGGCTCACATCTCTGGGACTCACCCAACAGCTCGTGTTTGCTAAGTGAGATGCAGCACAGTAATTCAATCTACCCGTGATTATTGGTAACTGAATGACCAGTGTCTGTTTGCCAAGCAATTCTGGGAATGAAGCCAGTGGCCCAGGAGGCTGCCTCTTGCCCAGGGCACAGATGAGTCTCGGGAGGGTGGGGTCAGATGGCTGCCAAGAGCTGCTGCCCTGGACAAGCCCTCACCCCCTGCCTCTCCTGCTGCCAGAGATGTTTGTTGGAGGGGAGTTGCTGCACTTGAGTAAAAACTTTTGATTTTTGGGGGGAAGGGATCAGTGTTTGTCCAGGGCTGTGATCCACGACAACAGCTCCTGCATTTTGCAGTGACAGGAATGACATGAGAGCCACTTGTCCAAATGGTTTTGTCCACAACACTCTTGACACCTGAGATCTGAGAAACAACTGTGCACACTGGAGCTTTCATATTCATTGATTTGAGAAAAACTAACCTAGCCTCATTGTTAAGAAAATCCAAACTTACTTTCCGCAGTCTTAGCCCAGCTGAAGTCTCTGGAAGTTCTGGGTTTAACTTATTTTTTTCTTAATTTTCTTTATCGTCAGTCTCATATCTGAGCAGCCGAGATCAGACAGCTTACACAGTAATGTACATATCAGCCTTTGGATCAGGACCATAAACGAAGATTTTTAAGAAATCTTGACAAATACTGAACAGTTAAAACAAACACAATGGTTAATAGGTTACATACATCACTTAGGATAATAAACTGCTGCTGATTTATTATGTTTTTTATTCTTGTAATATGCAAAAACTTTAAATTAAACATTTCTGTAGAGGCATAATAATATTGGGCTCCAACGTCATATCTCTGCAGTGCAGTTTGCCTGGAGGACTAATAAAAACTGATCATTAAAACAGCTGGATTTGACTTTGATTAGAATCACCATAGAATAAAGGGAATAAAAGGAATTACAAAGAAGAATGGGGAAAGTAAATGAAACAGACAGATACTAGTGAATACTGTACATTAATATTTACTAAGAAATTAGGATAAAAACTTTTAATATGGCCAGCAATGAGGTGTGAAATACACCATATTAACACGTTACTCACTGCTGCATCAGAATATAAACCCACCAAGGTGCAATCAGAGGTCATTTCCATCCTTCTACACTAAACTACCCTCCACCCCATTTGGAAACACAAACAAGGCTTTGAAACAGAACCACAAAAACCCCTGCATATACACGTATGAAAAAATCAATTACTTTGTTAATCATGTTAGACTGAAGATCAGATTTCACCCTGATCCCACCATGACAGCTCCTGTCACAGTTTCTGTACATTTCGCAGTCAAATGTGTTTTTCCTCTGCAACGTGGCAACTTTCTACTTGAAAAACTACCAACTGTTTCTTTAGCACAAGTGGCAAAATATTTAATAGAATATCAAACACTGATTGCTCTTTTTAAAATTTCACTTAAGTTAGCAGTTCCCACATCTCCCTTTCAAATTAGTCCTACTAATATCTAGAGGTAGATAGAGCATATTGAAATTTACACTTAATAGATTTTTAGCAAGGACGTGTTTCTGGTTTGCAAATTCCATTCTGTCTTCATTTATTATGAGGAAGAGAGGGTGCAAACCCACCTGCTTTGCTGAGGAACCCGTGCTGCTCCTACCTGCACTGAACTGGCTCTGCAGTTCCTCTCTCCAACATGGGACCCCATTCTGCAATTTCCAGAAGTCGCCACTCACAAGCACCAGTTTTGATGATTTCAGTGTAACTAAACCTCAGAGGAGGGGATACCTTGCATCATGGAATATTTACAGCATTGGGGGAGAGGTTCCCTCTGTCAGCTTGAAAATGGGCAGCGAGAATAAGTCTTTAACGATATGGAACATAAGGGATTTCACGCTTGACTATATGCTGGAAACTCTCTGACAATGCTTTTGGAACTTTCCACATGAAAATCTCAGTGCCTGAACGCTCTCCACATGAAAAAGCATTTGGACCAGGCTATGAAGACAGAGGTGCTTCTTTTTCAACTTCCTGAGCCTTGACTCTGTACAGTATGTCTCTGAAACACAAATGTAACATAGCTTCACTCTGGATCTAGGACAGAAAAAACCAACAAATGCCTTTTCCCTAAGGCAGATGATTTTCATCAGGCACTGGCTGAAAGCCTCAGGTGTGGTGCTGGCGGCTGGGAAGGAGCTGAAGTGTGAACAGTATTGGCAGTATCCCCTTCCCATCCACATCGCTACCTGTGCCCCAGCACTAATAAAAGAAGTCATGACTTGTTTTTCACACTCTTCTCCTGGAAAGATACCTTTAACAGCTCATCAAGGGAGATCAAAACTAGCAGTGGTAAACATTTTAGGGAAAAACCCGTGCAGAATCAATGTAATAAGCATAACTCCTATTGTCAGTGCTACCACAGCCCCATCGATCAGGTCCCAGCGTTCACGGCCACTCGGGCACGAGGCTGAGCTGCACAATGTGACCCAGGCTCACTGATCTGTGACCACTCAAGGTGAGCACTGGAAATAACTGCAAGCCAAAGAATTATCTATTGATTAGTAACCAAATGAAAATGCACTCGAGAACCTGTTTTCAGAAGGTCCCTTAAGAAATACTGAAACTAGAATCAACAGCCCTATTTTATACTGTTCCTTGAGGTACAGCCTTGAAACCCACCCCCGAACCTGCCACAACAAAAGGCCTCACCACAGCTGAAGTGGTGGCTTCCCAAAAGGTCTGCCAGAAGTGGCAGATCTGAAAGCTCCTGGAGGCAGAGCCAGACTGAGTGTCCCCTGTGCTCTAAGCTTGTACCCCAGGGACAATCCCTGCCCATCCCAGTGCACCTGCCTGTGGGCCACTGTGATAAGCAGGATGGGAGAATTGGCAACTTTTCAACCCAGGTCAGTTCTTCAAACTTCATCAGGTGTGCACAGGCAGACTTATGTGCAAATAATGGAAAGAGAGGAGTGGGACAAGAATAAACCAGGAGGCAGTAATGCAAACTGCCTTTTCAAAACCCTTTCACTCTTCATGCCTTGCTCCTGTTAGGAAAACCAATACAGAAACATGCCTAGGTCACAACATGCTTTGTTGGAGTGCAGATTCCCAAAACTCAGTTGCATCTCCCGGGTGGCAGAGCTGAGACAAAGGAGAACTTTTAGCAAAGGCAGGGTCCCAAGAAGGGCAGAACACTGCAACACATCCAGCCCAGGCAAAGCCAGCACAGGGAGCCCAAAAGATGCAGAGGAGCAGCTGCGCCTGAGCCATGGACAGGAGTGAAACCATATGGAAAATGTATTTGACAATATTTAATTGCTTAAGATACGAGTCACAGATTGGTTTTTTACTGTTCTTGTATTTTGTTTCCTATTCAGCAAAGAAGACAACGCAGAGCAGGAGATGCACACAGCAACCGAAGCAGAAATTAGAGATTGTGAGAGAAAACACAGAGAGCAGGGAGTGTCACTGAGGGATCTCTTGCTTCCTGTGATACCTGCAGATAAGATGAAACATTTGTAGTTTCCAGAGCAAATAAAGACTTGCTTTGACATCAATAATCTACACAGCACATCCTTCTAGTGGCACAGCACTGCCTCAGCTCTTAGACATGGATTAGATCATGAGGACAAGTGTTCCTTTTACACTGTAAGCAACCTGCAAGACTGCAACTAATACACAGGATGAAGCTGTGAAGTAGATAAGCACAATTAAAATCAGCTAATATTTTTATGGAAAATAGGTGTTGTCAATAACAAATCAAAAAGAAAGAAAATTCCCTGGTTACACTCCACAACAAGACCATGTTTGATTAATAATGATAATTTCATCATTGTGATAAGGTTTTTATATGGGGTTTGATTTAGTGCAGCATAATATTCTGGTTAAAAACACATTATAACAAGTCAACTGAAAAAATTAAAGTGCTAGCTTGCCAAAGGATCATAATTTAAAGAGATTTCTAATGGGGCTTCCTAATGAATTGTTACTGGTCTCCCTCTATTTCCCAACACTTCCACCCATGCTCCAGATGGAAATACATTATAACTGCTATGAAAACCTGGGGGTAACATAGGTAAATAAAGAAAAAGGGGTGTCTATACAGAAGAATACAATCATCCATCTCAGTTACAGAAATTAAACTTGAACAGAATCAAATGTGATATGGTAAACATGTCTGAACACAAATCATCCCGATCTGCATTTTACACTGCCTGCAGTTCACTTCTTCCTCTGGCCTTCAAACGACTTCAGACATGGCAGTGACTGGGAGGAGAGGCCCAGTAAAGCCAAGTTTATGTCTGGCTTTTGAAATTCATAGTTTATTATTCCAACATTATGCACACTGAGCCACTGAGATATGTAATTCCCAATACCAAAGGCACTGTCAGGGAAAGCAATCTGAGTCATGAAAAACATTATTGCACATTTTGTATTGTACACTGCTGTGCTCTCAGTGTAAAAGGCTGCAGTGATGCCTGACAAAGGAAATCCTCCTGCCTCTCATTTGTTTCTGCTTTCTCACATGCCTTCTGCTCTTTCCTGCTGCCAGCAGCGAGCCTTTGTCACCTGCCTGTGCTGCCCCATGGGAGTGTCTTCGTGAGCCCCTCTCCAGTTCAATGTGCAACTTGGAGATCTCTTTCCCACTCCTTTAATTGTTCTAACCCTCTGACTACATGAGTTGTCACTGTTAGAGTTCATCACTTGTTCTCTGCTGCCTGAAAGCTGCATAATTAGGAGCAGCATGTGCCCTGACTTGTCTGGGGATATGACTGCTATGGAAATTGTTAAACATAATCAGATTTTGATTGTGTTGCCTTCCTTTCCTCCCTTAACCCGTGTCTCAAATGTCTCCCAATCCATCTTCCTTATCCCTCATCCTGTACTCCCTCATGCTGTACCCTCAGAACAGCTTCACCGAGTTATCTGTTGTACATTTTACCGATAAAGAAGGCCACGCACACATAAGCATGTGAACAATAAACCACACACACAGCTCGGTCATGTGAGCTGGGGGTAGCCCAGGTCCCCAGGGGCAATTCACACAAGCACATTTCCCTGATTCCACGATCTCATTTGCTCTGCTGGAAAATATTAAGCATGAGGAATTATGCAGAGCACAAAATGCTGTGTGAATGGAGGTCTGAGCAGGGAAAGCTTGGGTGTTGTTAATGAGCACCTGCTGCAAGAAACGCTGCCAATATCCTGTGCAGATGACACCAGCGAGAGCAAGGCAGGTATTGATTGGTGCCTCCAGGGTGCAGGAGGAATTGTTAAGGGTCTCCTGAAAGCACAAGCCACAGCAGTTCCTTGGAGATGTGTGAGTTGCTGGTAATAACATTATCCCTGCCATCCCAGCTCCCGGATCAGCAACGCACTGCGGAGCAGAACCAGCAAGAGGCTTTCCAGAAATAGAGATGCAAACGAGCATCCCATTTACCAACCCTGTCACTTTAAAGGAACTATAGATTAAATAAAGTCCAACTTGCTGTTTCTGAGTAGGCAGATTGTTGTGGGTAAGACACTTCCTACTGTGTTGACTTCTTAAATCTACCAGAGCCTGCTTGAAGAGGGCTGAAACCGATTAGACCCAATGTGCTAAATGCCACTTAGTCATGATATGTGAGGTTTCTTCCCGCCTCCTGTGGACTGGGAGAAAACAGGCTGAACTATAATTTTGTACCAGGGAGAGAAAGTTCGGTCACCAAAGGGCCAAGGAAACGTTGCCAAGCTGGTGAGGGTGGCAGGAGGTGGAAAGACTGGGGAAAGAAGAAATAATAAATACGTGAACTGTCGTGAAAGCTTTAAGGAGCTACAATTAAAAAACTGGGGAGATATTTTAGGGAGATGAAACACTTGCTAATGTGATGCTTATATTAAAATTGTAACCAGATTGGATAGTGGTATAAAACATGTCACTGGAACCAGCATTTCCATATTGTATGTTATGAATTTTGCCTTAAGGGCAGAAAAAGCAGCAAATGAAACAGGAGATTTCCACACCACCACCCCAGCTGAGTTTCATGTAGTTATTTCAGCAGGCTTAGCAAGAGGCATACTGAAAAGAAGTATTTTTAACAGAAACAACCAGAATCAGACAATTCAGCCCTTTTTTTTTGACTCTTCAATGATAAGATCTTAACCTGAGGAAGGTGGTTTTAATTTCATTTGAGTACTTTTTTATCTTGGTAAAATGCTGCAATACGGGGCACTTCAAGTAGCTCACTTCCAAAATGACAGCAGTATTTTATTATTTGTTGCAATGGATCTCTGGGAGAAGCAGCTGTGAGGGACAGAGAATGGAAAGGAAAGAAAGGTCAGAGGATTTATTTGGGATGAACCCAAGTCACTCCCACTCAGTGGAGACAGGATGCCATGCTGGCATTCCTGCTGTTGCCAGGCACGTGTAGAGACACCCTCCTGAAGGGAAGGAAATTCCCTTTTTGGGAGTTCTCAATCCAAATGGGAGCACACCTCCCAGCATGGAGGGGGATCAGTGCTGAAGCAGTTTCCTTTGTCTAAAGGTTTATGACTGGAAGGAAATGATGAATCACCCAGACAAAATGATGTTGTCAGCACAAATCGAAGGCTCAGCAGAAGAGAGCTCGGGGAACCTTCACTGCAAGAGAAGCTGCCAGTGCAGCTCAACAGCAACAACAGCAAGGCTGAAGCACCTTTCACCTCTGGCTGTATCCAACCAGATAACTCCAAAGGACTTCTCTTATACCTCAGCATTAAAAAAAAAAAAAAAATTGCAACCAAAAGACTATAAACAAACTTCTCTGGATTAAGTTGACAGAATTTGAAAATAGCTAATAATAAAATACATAGATACTCCAGCCTATTTTCCATGCCATTTATTGCACTTGGAGAATAAGAACAAACACCAGGCAGATTCTTCATGGGTGGGGAATGAGGGTATTTAGGATGACAGGAATTACAGTAAAATTGTACTGAAGACTAATGGATATGGCACCTCCCTGTGTGGAAAGCCCCAAAGGTGGGCAGTGACTAGTAAAATAGCTTATTTAAACTTCAGACCCTCTGTAAATTTAGAGAAATGTGGATAGCAATGATAAGGCAGTCAGTATGGAACTGAGGAGAAGTTCTGGCAGCCCTTGATTTCTTTCTGAAAACTGAATTCTGGCTGCTTCTTAAGCGATTCAGTGTCTGTTACACATTTGACTCCCCCTCCAACTTACAAAATGTGTTTGGCAGAACATTGCTTATTTCTATGCTGGCCTTGGGTTAAATACCCCCAAACCTCTCAAAAACCAGGCCCAGCCCCAACATCCAATCCACACACCCAAAGTTGGGCTCCTGTGCTGCAAACAGTTTATCTGGGGGCTGAACCTCCCTCGAAGTTCACCCCCACACTGAAGGGCCCAGCAGGCAGAGGTGCCTGAGAGGAAGAATGGGTTATCCCTCTGGGAAACACTTCTGCTCACTGCCAGTCAGATCTCTGCATCCCTTCACCTGTGGCAGAGGATATGCTTTCTTCTTTACCCAGCTCAGAAGATGGCCAGGATTCTGAACTGGACAGGAAAACCTTGGCCACACTGGGGGGAGTTTCCCCATTTACTCAGGTATCACCTTTAAAATCTCTCACCTTTCAGTGATCAAAACCCACTCAAAGCATTTTTTCCAACACAGAAGTAAGAATCCCTCCGGGTTTTTTGTCTGAGATGTGAATCCCCAAGGTAGTGCTTCTCACAGGCCTTGCTGTGGAATGGTGTGTTGTGACTTTCAGCAGTCTGAGACCCTTGCTCACTGCTCGCTCATTTAGAGCCTGTGATCCAGGCAGTACTGACACCCTTGTCATGACCTCAACCATCTTAAAACAAGCTTCAAGAGGGATTCTGTGGATGCAGATTTAGAAATATCAGCAGCCCATCTGAAGCAAGGCTATCTGGGTAATTATCACTGAATTATTAACCTGGAGGCACAATGTGACCCCTCCCACAGCAGTTCCCTTGGACTGAGGTGTCCCCTGCTGCCCTCCTTCCCCAGAGCTCTTACAGTCTTACCTTGGGGTGACAACACTACCAGATCCCCGGGAGCCCTTGGAATCCCATCAAAACACACCAAGACTTGGCATTTTCGCTCACATCAGGAGAAACAGTGCTCCTGAACAAATTTGTGCTCAAGATCTGAATTTCCCATTTAACACAGGTCCACTCCTAAGAACTCATTAAGAGAAGCACACACTTATCTATAGTAACCATTTGCCTTGTTCTATCCTAAATTCAGAGCCTTTTCACTTTCCTTCAAAAGATATTTATCATGGTAAATTTCTCCATTTTACATCTCATGCTTTTAAAGGTCAGGGTACAATGCTGTATTTATAGAAAAATCATAGTTATCAACAGCTAACATATGGGCTGCACTGAATAGCAGAAGTCACGGTATTTATATCGTATTTACTGAAAATGTGTTTGCAGCCTCATCCCTCCTGTACTGCTGGGTGATGCACTAACTTACAAATTAAATATTAACAGTGATGGCAACTGATTTACTAAATAAAAATCATAATGATTCACTAAATCACAGCAGCACCTGCTGTGACACATTGGCATTTATGAACATTGATGAATTTTAACACTACAAAGTGTTAGAGATACCAACTAATACGCTCTAGACTCCAATCAATAGGGCTCATGAAAATCAGTAATAATTATCAGTTCCACTGGTTCCAACGTTTGCCTTCATGTTCAAGGTTGTACAGTCACATCTACTAAATTCCAACCACGAGAGGCAACAGGATAATCCAAATAAATTCTGCTGTGAAAGCAAAGCTCAGCAGTGAAGCTGTGTTCTCCCCTGACTTACACCTCCTGTGACATCTCCAACTCATCCTCACCTTCCCCTGAGTGGACTGGAGAGGAACTGCAAACCCCAAGCCACTCTGATGCTTGATTTATGGCAGTAGAGCTGCCTCTGCTGCAACCTGTCCTGTCTCTGGGAAATGAAGGTCTTTTAGAACTGAACTGCTCTTTAGAGGGTGATTTATGTCCTGAGATGCTGCAAGCACAGCTCCTGTGCTACATCTGGTGCCAGCAGTGACCTCCTAGAGTTCCCACACTGCTGCCCAGGTGAGCCAACTGCTGCCAGAACGTGCCTACTGCAGAGACACAAGGACAGGAAACACATGAAACTCAAAACAAACTCAGTTTGGGGGTTTATTGTTTGTTTGGGTTTTTCAAAGCTTGGCTTTCCCCCAAGAAAATACTTATTACAGGCTCAGTGTTGCATTGTAAGAAGAAGTTCACCTTTCACCTTGTCTCCTGTGCCCTGTGACCCATCTTTGGAAAACCAGGGAACACTGAATGAGTGTCAACAGCGGAATGGCATCAGGGCACATTCTGCCTCTAATCCAACCACAGCCACTGGCCTGGGTTATCAATTATTTAATGTGCACTGCTGGCTGGTGGTTCTGCAGTGCCTCCAGAAATGGACTGGGGCTCTGAAGCCAAACATCTCTGTCAGGAAAGAAACACTTCTGTCAGCCTGAAGGATAGCAACTGCTTTTTCCTCCTCCTGCATGCAAGCTCACCTAGCTCACAGGAGAGGTTTGCTGGCTTGCAGTGTGAGAACGCAGTGCTGCTGAGGGCAGAGCAAACGCCTCGCTTCTTCTGATTTAATGGGAGTTCTTTTGGTCAGCTTGTGTTACTCTGTCAATCTCCACAGATGCTGAGAATCAGATCTGAATGTGCTCAGTAGTTACAGGACTGGTTCTTCATTGTTATGCACTGGCCTCTTAATCTATTAGAAAGGAGAGATAAACCTGGTTGTTTTATAGCCCTTGAAAATAAACATTTGAACCCACTAGGGGTATAAAATGTGAAGAAGCTGCTTAACAAGTCCACAGAGACAGTATTATGGGAAGCAAAGGATGCAGTTCTCCCTGCAAAGCTGACAGTCATCACATGGAAATTTCACTGCAAATCCTCTGTGCTGCCACCCTCCAAAAGTGCCAGCCAGTGCTGCTGAGAAGAGCTCAGGATGGCAGGCCCACCACCAAGTCTCATAACAATCACCTTATTAAACTATCATCTGTCATCGTAATTTAATTACTTGGTGCCTGGACCATTCTTGCTTGGGATTGTTTTTCAACACCTGTGGTAGTAGATCATTTACCCAGATGACATTTTATTTCATTTTTACAGTTCTAATCTAATCTCTGAGCTAACAGAATTGTTTTAGCTGTCGTGAATTCAGAGGCAAACAAAGAGCTTCATTAGACATCAGCCTCTTTATTTTGCTGATGCTTTATGAAAAAATTACCAAAACTAAGCATTCCTCTCATTTCAGTATAAACTCTCCAATTCTCCTCAGGTCAGACTGAAAAGTATAGCACTATTATCACAGTACATTTAAAATATGCATTAAACACAAAATGACACCTAATCTTGTTTAATGCCAACATAAAACCAGATCTGTATCAACTTGAAATGCTAGATGGTCTCTCAAATTACTTAGTGTTTGCATTAAAGAAAACTGTTATTTTCATATGAAGTACCTGATCATGCAAACAACACATGCCAAGCCCTCCTCACACCGGCTGAGCAGTGCTGGAGACCTCACTTTTCTCACTCAAACACCTGATTTCTGTCTGCTGTGCCCTGCACAGGGGATCCAGGAACTCCCCAAGCCTTTACAAATCAGACTTCACTCCCTGGGAGCTGCACAGCCTGTCAGGATCTGTGGGGAACTGGCACAGCCTTTTTGGAAGAACACTTCTTTTATTAACCAGGGAGATTACAGTGAGTTGAAGCCTTTGGGTAGCAAGGGAAGGAGATGTACCCAGAGATGTGGAGATGCTGGCAGCTGTGCCAAAATCAAAACTCTGACCTAAAGTGCCTGGCACCCTGTACTGTACCCCTTGGGAACTGGCATTTAATTCCCTGGGTGAAATTTTCAGATAATTGAGTGACTGTGCTTCTGTTTCCAAGCTCTGGCCACGCTTCTCTCAGCAGCTCAAGGTTATAATTCAATGGCCTCTCCCAGCTCCAACAGGACCTGCTGTGCCAGGCTCCCAGCCAGACAAAAACCCCTCCCAAACTTCCCACAGCCTCCTCTCTAAAAATGCCAGGGGCCACACATCTTCTGCCCTCCAAGATTCCTCTGGTGTCAGCACTTTCCTACAATGCACACCTCTGATCTTCCAGAACAGAAACTGATGCCTTAGGATTTTAGTTTGTATATTTTTCATATATTTGTAATCCTGCAGTTCTTTAGTGTGTAACTCTAAACTCCACATACAGTGTGAGCTGCTGCTTTCCCATTTTGGTCAGACACAACAATTTCTCTCCAGGCCTGGCAATCAAGTATACCTCACTGACTCAGGCCCTGAGAGATGTAAACCAAAGTGAGTTGGGAGGAGCAAACCTGGGGTTAATGACTTCATTTCCTGAGGCTGGAATTGGAAGATTAATCCTCAATATGCAAATGGCCCAAACTTGTAAGTGTGAAAACCTGTGACCTGTGGTCCATTTTTGGGTGTAGCCCCTGGAGGGCTTTGTCTGCCTGAAATGTACCTGAAGGCCCTGCAATAAATATAACTGCATTTCATTCCCCTAATTTTGTCTGGCCTCTGTTTTTTAGGTAGCCCTGAAAAAGGCATCAAAAGACTTCAGCAGAACCACAAAACCAGGACTTATGCTCTTCTCCCAGGACTTTCCCAGCTGCAGGGGCTCAGGAGCCTTTGGTTACCTTGGATGTATCCCCATGGATGTGCTGGGAAGTTGAAGCAGTTGCAGAACTTCTTAAATTAAAAAAAAAATCTAGTTTATGGATCTGCCATATCAAATAAAAAATATGATTTGTTAATCATAAGTAACAGTAATCCACATTAAGGTAAAAAAAACAAAACAAAACAAAACCCAAACCAAACTGTCTAGGATAGACAGCGCAGGTACACTTGTTTAGGAAAGTCACAAAAACATGCCCTGTGACACAGAGTGGGCCCTTTCATCCTATCCAAGGCCTTTCCTCTGCCTCAGGAGGCATCTGCCACTCCTGCTGAATCACTGTTAAATTCCAGTTTCCCCCTTGTTACCCATGTTGGTGGGGGGCTCCTGACAAGGCCTGCTTGGGCAGGGTTAAGCACTTTGTGATCCCTCCCCAGGGCTGCTTCCTGCAGCCAGCATTAATCACCAGTGCCAGCCCAGCTCCCACAGGCCTGCAAGGCAGCTTTATGAATTAGTTGTTCCAGCAGGGATCTCACTTCCAGGGAATGATTAAATGTACTTTTACTTACTGATTTATTTATTTTTAAGGAGCGCAGGATCCAGCTTCTATCCCAGGTGATAAAACTCTTGCACACCTTTATCTCTCTGGTAGATTTGTCCTCACTACCCTCTTTATTTTTAGGCAAAGCTCAAAGATTTTTCCTAAGACATGGTTATTCACAACTTTTCTATCATCTCAGTATAGCAGTTTGATACTCCACAAGAGCTCTCTAATCACCTCTGGGTTATAGAGAAGGGATGAAGGATACAGCCTTTTTTTTTTTTTTTAGAAAAGAAAAGAACCCACAAAAAACCCCCACCAAACCCCAACACAAAAACACACAGAAAAACCTCAAGTTCACAAAAACCTCGTTGATCTTTCAGGATCCCTGAGTTACTGTTCTCCCAGAAGAGACTTCATATTTGAAATTATGAAGGGTTTGTGCCACTCTTGAATTTCCTTTTCAAGCAATGATCTCTTTTACTTTCCTTTAAGGATATTCTTCAGAGCTCAGGGTACCCAGAAGTACTTTTGTCTGCAGTGCATTTGAAGCTGCACAGAGACTCACAGGTTCTATCCCATTTCTGAGGGGTTTTGTTTTGAAATCTCTCCCCACTGGTTTAAGACAATCTTCATCTTCTTTTGATGAGAGGTATTTTCTTCACTGAAACACAAAGATGTTGAGCTGGGAAGTGAAGATTCCTGTCCTGGCAGGAGCAGCAGTGCCAACAGGGACACTGGATTGTGCCTCTCTTCCCAGGGAACCTGTCCCAACCTCCTCCTCCTCCTCTTCCCCCTTACTACATTACTGTAGCAAATGGGATGGAACCAGAAGGGAACAAGGACTACAAATAAACTTCAGAGCTAGGAAAAGATGAGTTGTAGCACTTTTCCACTCCCTCCCTACCACCTCCAAACCATTACTGAAATATTTTTTCTCATTTGTCACTAGTGCACATCAGGAGTGAACAGCAAACACACCTGGGATGGAACCTTCCAGAAAGGAAGCTGCAAATGGGCCTGCTGAGGCACATGGAAAGATCTGGCATCCAGATCCCAAACTAATTCCCCTGCAACAACCAACTGGGACAACTCTGAATCTTTTTCCACAAAACCTTGGCTTTTGCTTCTTCCTCAGGAACAAAGCAAGAGATTTACACCTTCCAGCTGAAGTTTGGGGATCCCAGACTAATTTTTCTTTCTGAAAACCTACTCACACTATGAAAGCTGTACCACATTAAAATGAGAAGGAACTTAAGAGAAGCCCATTCTTTTATTCTAAACCAAGACCCAAGCACTGCATTGATTTATAACACCTGCTCCCTTCCAGCATCAATATCACTTACATGTGACTGAGAAAAATATTCCATCATTTTTGTGGATCAGGGAAGATAATTAACAGATGCATAGGCTAGTCTGTATCTATGCATAATAATCTCTACCTGTTAAGGCTACTAAGTCAGCCTTAAGTGTCCAAAAATAAGAGCTTGCCCATGGTTTCCTGAAAACTCCCTTTTGTGTTGCAGAACTGGACCTGCTCCAGTTCAGAGGCGACAAGATCCACAGAAGAGCTCAGCACAAACACCAGCCTGACGGCTACAGGATCCTCAGAGAGCTGTGCCAGAAAATCTCCCCCCAAAGGCTGCTCTATTGTCAAACACAGTTTTCAGGAAAAATTCTCTTCTGTGCATGAATAGAGTATCAGCACAGCTCAGGAACCAGTTCATTTCTGGGCGCAGAGAAGCCTGAAGTTACTCTGAACCTTAGGACACTTGGGTCCTTCCCTCTGGAAGCATTCAGGAAACTTCAGCTTCATCTGTCAGTGTGAGCAGACTAGAACAGACTGAAAGTGCTCCATATTGTAAAATAACAAACTTCACTGACTGAATACATCCTCATTTTCTCTAACCATCATCAAATGTACACGTGAAGAGAAGAAATCCTTTTGCCTAAAAGAGCCAAGGTGACTTCTTGACACCCCATGAGGGAACACAGATGGAATACAGCAGGAAAAGGACAAGCAGATTGGATTTGTGACTTTCCCACCTCACTGGCAGCTCCTGCAGCCTGGCAGCCACTGCCCTCCCCTGCCCTGGGCCCTTCCAGCTTCCCTCACACCCATGCAGCCTGTCACAAGCTTGACTTGATGCACCTGCCTTTCAAAATATCCTCTGATGGGAGATAAATATGATATGACAGATAACTTACACAACTGTTTGCAGACATGTTATTTGTTAAAAACCATAAATAAATGTGGGCACGGGAAGCTGACTTTTCCTTAAGCGAGGAGGGAATAAGGATGGTTCCCCCTGTCAGGGAAGCTTTCTGAGCAGAGCAGCACATCTTTGATGCCTTAGGATTTTAGTTTGTATATTTTTCATATATTTGTAATCCTGCAGTTCTTTAGTGTATAACTCTAAACTCCATATACAATGTTAGCTGCTGCTTTCCCATTATGGTCAAACACAACAATTCCTCTCCAGGCCTGGGAATCAAGGACACCCCACTGCCTCAGGCCCTGAGAGATGTAAAACCAAAGTGAGTTGGGGGAGCAAACTTGGGGTAAATTATTTCATTACCTGAAGTTGTAATTGGAAGATGAACCCCCAATACGCAAATGGTTCAAACTTATAAAAGTAGGAAAACCTCATAATCCATTTTTGGGTGTAGCCCCTGGGGGGCTTTGTCTGCCTGAAATGTACCTGAAGGCCCTGCAATAAATATTAAGGCTTTTTATTGCCTGAATTTTGTCTGGCCTCTGTTTTTAGGTAGCCTCAAAAGGCCATCACCCCACCCCTGCTGGATTTCTGGCCAGCTGTTATTCACACACAGAGTGCTCCTGCCCCAGCACTCATCCCCAGCCTTCTCAGCTGATCTCTTCTCCTTGCCTCTGTAAGCCCCCAGGGATTTACTCAGTGGGAAAAGGCTGTTTAATTACACACACCAGAGTGGCTGCAGTCACACAGAATCCACCCTGGCACGGCACTGACAGCTTGGGAAGGTCTGAGGTGAGCCCTGGCAGGACCAGCCAGTGCCACCAGCACAGCCCAAGGAGCCTCAGGGAGTGGTGCTGTGCAATGTGCGCAACAAGATGAACTGTGTTCATTATTTTCAAAATTAGCATCAGAAAACAAAGTCTCGAGTTTCAATCCCAATTTATTTCCTCATTTAAATATCACCTACTTTTCCTGAATGAAGCCTGCAATATTTTGATTTAAATTGTAGTCATCAGTTAAATCACTCATTTCAGGTATGACAGTAAAAGTGATGTGTTGTAAAATTCATTCCTCAGCTAACTTGATTTTCATGTGTGTGACTAAAACAGCTGCTGCTTTCTGTACATTTGCCTTTGAAAACACCTCCAGAAATAGTGAGGCTGGAGAAATGCTGTGGTAAATAAAAATTGCTTTCTCTGGACTGGTTTCTGGCAGCCTTGGATGTGTAAAGAGAAAGACACCGGCTTTAGGAACTATCCATGTTTATGAGAAGGCTAAATATATTCATGAAAAGGCACACTGTTCATGGACAAGGAAAGCAAGCTGTTTTCAGGAACAATTTGCATGAGATCTTACCCACTAACCTAGAAAAATAAATGGTGCATTCTAACATACTGGGGAAAAAGAACACAAAACCAAACCCAACAATTCCTCCAAAACAGCAACATACCCTTATCAAAGAGAGAAACCCAACACATCAACAGAAACTGGCATCCTCTCCTGCCTCAACATCTCTTCATCATTTTCATACTTAGCAAAACATTCAGTAAAGTCCTGACTCACCAACAGGGCAGCACACATAGGGGTAGAAGGTCCAACATTTCCACCTGTGTTCCAGAGTGCTCGAAGGAGGGAGGAAAGCATGTCCAGGTTTGATGGCAGCACCCCAACCCCTGCAGCAGCCAGGAGCCACCTCGCTCCAGAGCTGTGCCAGCGACCCAACCACCCAACCGAGGTGGGGACATGCAAGCCCGGATGGAGTAATGCTCAATAAATCCTTCCCTGACAATCACAGGAACATTCAGAAGCCAGTTTAAAAAGCAACAGTACAGAAAAAAGTCTGTGGAGGTGACTAATTTGGTGACTGAGCACAAACGGGATACACAACAGCTGCAGGAGGCTTGGTTCAGGCCCGGGACAACTGCAGGGAAAATGCAGCTTCTCATCAGAGGTAATGAGGTATTTAGAGAAATCAAACGAAGCACTTGTTCTCTGAACAAGCTCAGCACTGAAGGAGGGAGCAGCTCCCACACAAGCTTCCTTCCACAGCCCCGACTCCCTGGGGACCCTGGGCAGGCTGCACAGCCTCAGGGACACGGGCACAGAGCCTGGCCGGGCTGCCAGGACTGCGGCCCCATCACCAGCACCTTGAAAATGAGCCCTCAGACACGGGACACGGCCACTGCACTGAGGGACAGCCTGTGACGCTGAGATGTCATGCGGGGACAGCTTGTGCAGAGCACAAACAGAATGGGATGGGCCCGGCGGGTTCCCAGAAAGGGCCCGGCCCCACAGGAGAGCCTGCCCGGCCCGGCCCACCCGAGACAGAGGCCAGGCCTCGTTACCTGTTCTCAAACCAGAAAAAAAAAGAGAAAGTTCCTACGTTTCTTTCATTTGTAACACGTGTTTTTCACAGAAACGTGTAAGCTTTCCAGTAGCTGAAATTTTACATCACTTCTGTAAATACGTCCCATACAAAACCAAGACACAGCCACCCACACGTGTAAGCTGGGGAAGCGTTTGTACAGCCTTCAGCGTATCCCCATTTCCCTGAACACAGCCCAGCCCTCCCACAGACACAGCAGCTCAGCCTGGGAACCCCTCTGACCCCACGTCCCCGCACTGATCTGGTGGGAGAGGCTGGCACAGGAGCATCTGAGCAGGGCTCCTGTTTGCACAGGCCTCCGAGCTGTCCCAGGCAGCGCCACTGATGTGGGAGACTACTGCTCGCTTCTTAAAAATTTTATTAAACTTTAACAAAAACTACAACAAAGGACGAAATAAGGAAAAATTACAGCACCAAGAGCCCCCTGTGACTACCAGCCACATGGCTTATCTACAAAATGGATGCTCTGCCTTTTATATCCTTAGTCGCTCTGAAAGTCTTGTCAGTCAGCTCTTTCTCTGCCATCCATTGGTGGAGATTACTTTTTACACCTTGACTGGAGGTCAGGTGTTGTAATGCCCTGCCTCCTGGTAACAAGCCAGCCTCCTCTAAATGTCTTGACTACTAAGGCTATTACAAAGAGGGGAGGGAAAGAGGACTATGGAATGACATATAATGGACTATGGAATGACATATTACAGTAACACCACTATACAGCTATATAATATCTATCTATCTATCTCCTAATTGTGAGAGCCAACTATTACCTTACTTATCTATAACACTGAGAACAAGCCACAGCCCTGAGGTGCTCAGTGCCAACTGCCTGGGGATCTGGGAACACCTTCTGTCTTCTGAACCTGGATGCTTAAAACCAGATACTGTGTTTGTAACTGTGTGATGTGCCTATATAAACACCAACCCCTTACTTGGTGCATTACAGGTGACTTTGCAGATGTTCCCACCCTGCTGCAGTCAATTCATTGGCAAGTCGTGGTGAGTGGAGATTCTTGTAATGGTGGCTTAGAAGCTGCATCAAGTTTTTCACTGAGTGCAGAGACCACCACCGACCTCAAAGCAGCAAGCAACACTGTCACCTAATGCTTCCCCACAAACACACACACAGAGCCCACCTTCCCCCTGCTCAGACATGACACAAAAGGTGGCAGAGCCCTTGGGACAGAAACCACAGCCCCTTTTCCCATGCTGATTCTATCCAGGTTCTGCACAATATCTGTATTCTTTAGCCACCTTTTCCTCTGCTCTACACTTTGCCATCCTCCCTCCCTCCCTCCATGCTCCTGCCCAGCCCACCCTACCCAGCTCAGCCCCAGGACAGCTGAGGAAGGTGGCAGCAGCAAGACCTGCATCCACAAGGACCAGAGCTGGGCAGCAGCAGGGTTTGCAGCACAGAGGGTGCTGGAGGGGGTGCTGCAGGGTGGGGGGTGCTCTCCTGTCTCCCCACAATGGGAGCAGGAGCTGGGCAGCAGCACCTGTGCAGGAAAGGGTTATGCTGCCCTGCCGTGTTACACAGACACAATCTCAATCCTAAAGAGCAGGTGAAATGCACTTTGGAAAGCTCCAACAGTTTCCAAGTTCATCTTCCCACGCACCCAGTCACTTACTTGAAAATTTAAAGGCACTTTACACAGCTTGTCCTCACTTAGAGCCTCTCCTGCCACGTATATATTTCCTTCCCCCCACCTTGCTTTCATTGTTACACTGCCACCACCACTGTCAAAAGTAATTTTATTTCAATTTCATGGCTTGATTGGGCTGAATGTAATGGAACCAGATGCTGTGAATGAATGAAAGTTCCTTCTGTGAAGACCCATCATATTTTGGAGCTAAGTGGGCCATGTTCAGCTGCATAGAGGTACTTCATATGCTTTCAGAGCTTTAATCTGTCTGTACCAGGTATGAAGCCAGTCCAATGAGCCGAAACTAAAGTAAAAGCATTAAACTGGCCTTTGTTGTTCCATAAAGAAAAATATTATAAAGCTTTAATTGCTAGGTAATCAACATACTCCAAAATAAATTAATCATACTATTTTTCTCGGCGCTTACATGGTTTAAAATAGCTAGAAAATTACACGCTAGTTTTCCCCCAAGGGCTTTCAGTTGCAAACTGTTTCAAAGATGAAACAATTTACGCAGAACATTTTATTTCAGTATAATCATGAGGCCACTGCTGAGTAAGGCTGCATAAAACTCAGCATTGGAGAGTGCAAGTGGCTGGTGTGCTGAGTATTTCCTTCAGAAACATGATTTTCCTGAAATTCTCTTTGATGCTCCCATCCAGTGGAATGACAGGGTTGTACTGTGCCAGTGAGGGAAGCCAGCCTGCATGGGCAATACTTTGGAGACTACCAAAGCAATGCTTGAAGTTATTTGAAGGGGTTTCAAGGCAGCATTTTTTCTAACTTTTCTTAGTGGTTGTCCAGACATCAGATGTTCAGTGGTAGAGTTCAGGGAACTTGGTCCTAAGATATTCATAGGATTCACTTTCAGATAACTTCAGCCGCAATAAAACATGGAATTCAACAAATGAATGAAACATAATGGAACAAATCCACTGCATTATAGAGGTATTTAGTACAGCACTTCCAAAATCAATCAATGAACAGGAGTATTAATCTTGAAATGCATAAATTTTTAAAGGAGTCTCAGGTAGTGAGATTCCAGCCTACTGGAGGCAAATCTTGCCCAAGCTTCAAAATTATATTGGTGGGGAAAAATGAGTCTCCTTGGATGTGTGAGTGGTAGCCTGAGCATGAACAGGACTGAGGTGTCAGAGGACCATCAGGACTGAGCCCTTCCTTTCCTAATGGCTACTACAGGACTATTCATCAATATCCAATGGCAGACCTAAATGCCTATAAAGCATCTTAATGTGCACTAAAAAGCTCTTCTGAAGTCTGCTAGCCTTATTACAGTCCTTCTGCCTTCTGGGTATGCACTTTAGGTGCTCTGTAGGGCAGGAAAAGCTTCCTGCTCTGTGCCCAGCATCCAGCACATCAAGGTAACAGAGACTCCTGGGGCTCTCCAAGGCCTCCAGGCGCGTGCCCTTTGTACAGTTTGGCTACTAAATCTTTCCAGGAAAGTTTTGTAATTACCAGCTGGTTTAGGAATAAATACCCAAATTTAGGTGTAGTTTCATAGAGAAGAGAATCTGGATGTGAGGAAGCCCTGGATGGGCAGCAGTGTTACCAACAGCAGCTCTGGAACATGGTTTAAAGCAGAAACTGGTATGGGGCATCTAAGTGTGTGTTCTGCTGCTGGTCTTATCTTTTCCAGAGTGACAAAGAGGACAGAGCATCAGCAAGAAAGTTGTTTTTTCCTGAGGGCCTCCTTTCCTCAGGTACCCCAGTGCAGATGAGCATGATCCTGTTCCCAGGGGCACAGGTGAGATTTTGGGTGTGTCCCAGCATGAGTGGGTCACAGCACACACTGGAACTGGAACAGGTGACCCTTTGGATGAGGGGCTGAGCCCTGTGGATGGTGACCATCACCACCTGTGATGCCTTAGGATTTTAGCTTTTATATTTTCCAAATTCTGCACTGCTCTGGGGTGTAATTCTAAACTCCATAGCCTGTTAGCTGCTGTTCTCCCGTTTTATTCAAACAAACAATTCCTCTCCAGGCCTGAAACTCAAGGACACCTCACCGACTCAGGGCCTGAAAAATATAAACAAAAGTGAGTTTGGGGGAGCAAACTGGGGGTAAATGACTTCATTAGCTGAAGCTGGAATTGCAGGATTAACTCCTGATATGTGAATGGACCAAACATCTAATTGTCTGAAAAACTGGTGACCATTGTCCATCCTGGATGTAGCCTCTTGGAGAGGCTTTGTCTGCCCTTAATGTACCTGAAGGCCCTCTGTTAAATATATCTGCTTTTATCCTTTGAATTTTGTCTGGCCTCTGTTTCTAGGTAAGCCCAAAAAAGGCATCACCTGGACAGTGATGCCTCACCTGGACACTGCATCCATAAACACACAGGGGCTGAACACCAGTACCTGCTATCAATGAACCCAAACAATAAACACTAAAATCGGACTTTAATTCAAACAACACTTATTATGGGGGGCGTGGGGGGTGGTAAGTATTTCAGCTTCTAATGTAAAGCTTGAAATTCAGAGAGCTGCCTATATTAACTCATCCACTCTTAATTGCCACATTTAATTGCAATACCAGCTAATTTTCTAAATTTTAAAAAAATCTTTCTGAGGTTAAGTTCCTTATTTCAATAGCATCCCAACTGTGTTTCATAAAATTATTTAGATGGCCAACAGACAATTTGCCCCTCAATATTTTTGGTAGATGACTCGTTCTGGAAAATCAATTATGTTGTTTCTCATTAAATGGTCCAACACTATCATGAATGTTAAACATAATAAATTTCACATTGCAAGACAATTTCCATAGTTGAAATCATGAGGTTAGTGACATTATTAGCCTTTTCCCTAGATAAAGCTCTTATATTACTTCTGATTTTCTCTTCCTCCTAGGGAGATATAATTTATGAGGGCAACCTAGTCTAAGCTGGGTTACTACTTGAATTCTTGCTATTGAGAGGCAGTCTACTAAAATAACAGAATAAAACTATTTAAATATTTTTGGAATATGGATGAATTTTCCTGTTGAAAACAGATGAATTTAATACTACAGGAATAGGCACAAATTTGATTTAATTAATACACCAGGCAAAGAGAGGGAAAACTGCTTCTCATGCAAAGGAATTGACATTCATGGTTCTTGTGCTGGGCATGGAAACCTCAGCAAGGAACTAAAATTATAAATAGAATGTTCTCAGCACTGAACATAACCTTTCCTTCCTCTCCTGGGAGCACATCCACCACAAAGTGAATCCATAAACAACCCCCATGGTGTGCATTAATGGATTTCACTGTTCCCAACAGGTAGAAACCCCTGACCATGGGGGTGTCTCCTGCAGTTGCACAGAAGCTCTGCCTGTGGTCTCAAGCTGCCACTCCTGACAGAAGCTGCTTGGTGGGGTCACAGAGAGGCTCTCTATCCAACAAGCAAAGATTCCATGGGAAGCCACGCCACCAGTGCCATTTATGTTTTCTAAAACAAACAATATGAACAACATAAAGTTATTTTACTCTATATGGAAAGCATTACATGGTCTATGAAGGATCCGTAACAGTTTCTGGAGTTGTCATCTCTGAGCAGGCAGAACCAGCAAACACACAGACCTGGGAGGATGCTCTGGGAGCCACTTCCCACAGCCAGCACCAAATCCTGCACTCCTCAGCTCAGCCTGACAGCCAGGGCAGCTGAGGAATCCCTTTCCAGAAAGCACACACGCCACAGACACACCAAAGGAATGAGGAATCCTGGAGCACAAATATCCCTGGGCAGGACTGGCCCTGCTGGACTTTGCCAGAGGGTTGGCAGCGCCCAGGAGAGGAGCTGAGTAAGTCTGTCAGGCTGGAGCATTGTTTTCCTGCTACCTCAGGGCAGCTTCTGCAAGAAGAGCTTGTGTGAAACAAGGCACACCCAATGTTCCTGGCACTTCAAACCTGTGAAATTAAACTGTGGAATTAAAATTGGCCAGCCTGGGATTAGGATTGGAGGTGAGTTCTGATCCCAGCAAGACTCCCCAATACATCCCTGCAGCTGCTGCTCAGAAAATAACCTTCTGCCCTTTGCAGAACCTTGTTTAACTGCAGGAAAGGAAACACTGAGTTTGATTTAGCCCTCAATGACTTAACATGAGCATTGGGGTTTCTTCCCCCCTTCTCCTTTTCCCTTCCTTAGGTGTTTTTCAGCTGTGGATGAGTGGATGAAAACATGCTGGGGCTGAAACCATGCTTCAGGCTTAGGAAAGTGTCGGTGTCTTGCAAAAGCACAAAGGCATAAACCTCAACCCTTCTATTAATAACTGAAGGAAAGAAATTTCTTTGCACATTATATCCTTGTAATAGCTTTTGTGATTCTATTTTTATAGCACCATAGATTGCCTACCAATCTTTGTTGTCTAATAAACTTTCAAAACACCTCACACAGGCAAACAAGCATTTTCTAATGTATTCCTGACTGTAAATATAGCACTACAGAACACAAAATTAACTAAAATTGCAAGCAAGACCAGGTATGGAAAGCAAACCAGCTTTGACACTCCCTCCAGAAGAGAAAACGAAGTCTGCTGTTGTTCAGTCTCAATCAGCCTACATCACCTACATGAGAGATGAGCAGTGCTCCACTTCAGGTTAAACCCTGCTTCTCCAGGGTGTTACAACCCAACCCAACTCAAACTGTCACTTGCACAGACTGAAATCCTGGGGCTAGAACACGCTGCAGCCTGTGGCTAACCCAGGTGCCTAACACAGGATTTCAGCACAAGAATCTGTCTGCCTGTTTCCTTAGGTTTACCCTCTGAACTGCAGCACCACACAAACACACACACACACAAAGAATGTTTTATCAGAATAAGGAATTCAAACTGTATGTTTTGTCATTCACATAAAGTGAGAGAAAGTTTACAAAAAGGCAGTGAACAAGCCCCATGGTCCTCAGGCAGTTTGTGGCACCTGAAAATCCCGAGGCAAGAACCTGGCCACACACATCAGTCACAGCAGTGGAGCTGCCGTCTCTCCAGGGAGAGGAAGGTTTCACAGAAAGTCAAGTGGGAACCTGGAATCAGTGGGAGCCCTAAAAGGTGTAGGGACAAGGAGCAGCATTCTAGGCAGAGGGATATACAGGAATCCTTCTGGATCAAGAGCTGGGGTACTGAATGCTGCTGGAATCTCTGATGTCTGCCTGGTATGGCAAGGCTGAGAAGAATAAGTACTGAAGCCCTCATCAGCTGTACCAAAAACCTGGAGTTTACATGGGTGCTCAAACTCAGCTGTGGCTCAGCCATGGTGGCTCCACACACTCCTCACAGCACAGGCTGAGCCAGCTGAGACAGCTTGGCTTTGGGGACTCACTTACAGTCCTGAAGAGGGGGGAAGGGTTTCAAAATACTGGTTAGTGGAAGGGAGAAAGAGGCAGTGAAAATAACAGGCTTGGGGAAGGATCCTGAGCAATGTTGTTTCAGAAGATTGTGAAAATTACTGAAGAAAACTGAACTTCTCAGATAGCACAATCTGGTGCAACTCAACTGCAGAGGCAGCACCGCTTCCACCAGCCAGGAATTTGGCCCAGCTCGTTGTCTCTGCACTGCCTCTGCTCAGGAACAGCCACAGGAAGATTTGAGAGTGTAATGCAGAAAAGAACCCCAATCTGTTCTGCTCAGCTCAGCACAGGTAGCATATAAATAAAATATTCACAATGTAGACTCTGCCCCTGGTGAATTGTTTTACCATCCCTCACTCGAGGCATGAATCTGATTTCTTAATTCAGCCCATCACCTACAGCCTGCACAGCACTGGAAGGTGCAAACAGGTGCTGCTGGACCTGGCTCACCCACCTGAGAAACTCTGTGCTGCTCCTACCCCCCTGGACAAACATTAAGGAGTGTGGGGAAAAGTCTGAATTGCAAGGAGATTATATCAGATTCCCTGGAAGTTTTTCAGGGAATCTCAGCTTCTTTGTAAGGAATATTATACAAATTCACCATCAAAGGCTCTCTCCCTAACAAGCAGCATGAAAACAGTGTCAAATGCAATATGCCCTGAGGCATAAATAAACCTGAAAAATTCTCTTTCCTGGTTGTGTGAACTGTCCATGATACTGCTTCTCAAGTAGTGGGTCAGGAACATCAGGCAAGAGAGCAAAGCAGGCACCAGAAAAGGTCACGAGATGGTGACCATTGCACTGCAGCCTCAAAGAGCTTCTTCTCTGCTCAACTTAACAGCTCCCTGGCAGAGCATCCTCTGTGAGTTATGCAGTGTGAAAGTGAATTCTAGGGGTTTAACTGTGCAGTCATTAAGAAAATACAACTTTGAGAGTGAGGATAAAAAATGGGGAGTCGTTAAAAAATACAGAGTTTGAAAAAATGACTGGTAATCTGAAAATGCTGCAAGATACTTGTTTGGAAGAATCTGCACACACTTCCCTTTTTAGGGCTGCAGAGGCAGGACTGCTCATGGTGGGTGAAGTGCAAGATCCAGACAATCTGCTGCAGCAGGTAATCAGCTGGATAATTTAATATGACTTAAGGAAGAACAATTAGACATCTAATGGCTAACAGAAAAGCAAAATACATCATGATTAAGGTTCTGCTGGAGGAAATGGGAAAGGCTAGAGTACTCTAGGAATTACACTGTAGAGAAGAATGATTAGCACATCAGCTCAGTACAGATGACTTCTTGCAAAGGAAGATACAAGAGAAAAAAAGCTTGCTGCTGCTCTAACCCTCCTTCCTAAGAAAGAATAGTGTAGTTCTAGAATCAGCTCTGGTCAGTGCGTGTGCAGTGCTAATTTCAGTTTTAAGATACTCTTTCATATTAAGGAAAATACAAAAAATCTCAAGCCACAACAGCGAATCAGGGACCTATAAAAATATTTTCAGTAATTACACACAGCACACTTGGATGAACAAGGCAAATAGATGGTACTTCTTGAAAGCTCATCACTGTAGATTCAGGATGCTATCCATATCTTCCACCAAAAATAATCATTTTGCATAAGATGCTGAATTTACTCAAAGCCTTTTTTGATGAGATTTTTTAAAAACTCTCTATAGAAAAGAAATGGCATCCTGAATGTGGGAGAATCTAGACCAGGTGCAAGATAGAAGGTGAGTGCACAGGACACCACTCCTGAGCATCATGGAACATCTGATATAGAAAGTTTTTGATTTTGACTTCCAGGGTTCTGCTTATTTGCTGATTTTATGGGTGTCAGTTAAAGCCTAAAAGCAATACATCTGACAACTTGTCAGAGGTATAAACATACTCTGCATTTAAAAAGAAGAATATGAAGTTTTAAGGAGGTTAAAAAAAAAACAAAAACAAAAACAAAAAACAACAGCACTTGCCCAAATCTCAGACTGCAAGTTTTTGTGAGTAACTGCACTCTGCAGCAGCCACTGCATGCTGGAGTCTGAAAGGCCAGAGCCTCTTGCCACAGCCCCTGTGCCCTTAGAGGGCAACCAAAAATCTGCAAGAGAGGCAGGAGGAAGCCCAATAATGAGGGATGCAGATGGAGGGACCTGGGACCTCTGCACAATTAAGTTTGTGAGAACTGAAAGCCACTGTGCCTCATTCTCCTTATCTATAGAAGGGAGATTATCACCCTTATCTCTGCTGAAGTACTCTGTCATTTATGAATATAGAGGAAGTTGAGCAGTCTGTGAATGTCAATCTTTCCTTTTTTGAGCAATTAAAAAATAAATCACGTGCTTCTATTTTAGCACCTCTTCTGTTTTTCCACATACAGAAAACATCCTGGAGCTTTCTGCTCCTCCAGTGCATTATTTCCCTGACTTCAGTTTCTTAAATACACCAAAACAAGAGGGCAGGAGCAGAAACAAAAATAATATTCATTTCACAAAAAGTAGAAAACTAAATCTGGGTGTTAAAATAGTCCACAAAATTGGTATATTTTTAGTAGATTGTTGTACATGAACAGTTTAATTTTCTTAACCATAAGATTTATATAACACCATTTTTTACACATTCTCAATGTTTACTGGTTCATTGTAGGATATTTAAAACCAGGGTATGCAAAAGAAAAATATTCTGTAGAAAACAGAACAGGACTTTTAGTGGTGTACTTGTGTCCAAATAACAAGGCAGATATCATTTTTGAACACTCTGCCACATACACTCCTTCTCCTTTCATTTAAAAGCATTAGGGCTGTTAAACCTGTAAATGGCAGTTCCAGAGCCAGGCAATAAAAATGCACTTAGAGCTATTTTAGCCCCACATATAAGTAATTCAACCCTTTAGGTTATTAGAAAAGACAGTGATAGTGACAGAACTGAGAGGCTTTTCCCACCATTCATACACCAGGCTGAGAAAGAGAGATGCTATTTCTCCAATCTGCTCCATCCCCACCTTTGTGCTGATAACCCTCTGCTGGCCAGGGGTGTCACTCTGTAATAAATCAGCCAGCTCAGAGGACCCTGCACATCCCAGTGTGAGAGCACAGCTCTGCCCTGGCCTGACAGACACACCTGGAGTGCACAGACACACCTGGAGTGCACAGACAGACCTGGAATGCACAGACACACCTGGAGTGCACAGACAGACCTGGAGTGCACAGACACACCTGGAGTGCACAGACAGACCTGGAATGCACAGACACACCTGGAGTGCACAGACACATCTGGAATGCATAGACAGACCTGGAATGCACAGACACACCTGGAGTGCACAGACACACCTGGAGTGCACAGATAGACCTAGAATGCACAGACACACCTGGAATGCACAGACAGACCTGGAGTGCACAGACAGACCTGGAGTGCACAGACAGACCTGGCCTGACAGACACACCTGGAGTGCACAGACACACTGGAATGCACAGACACACCTGGAATGCACAGACAGAAGTGTTCATGAGAGAGGTGCCTGTGCCTGGCTACCAGGGTAGCCTCCAGCACAGCTGGATGGGCTCACCCTGCTGGGATTTTGTCCCTCTGTGCCCACAGGCTGGGCCAGACACCACTGCAGAATTCTGCACTTGCTGTCAATTTTCAAGGTCACATCCTGGAAAAAAGTCTGGAAAAAAGGAGGCTCAGGGGTTACCTTATCACTCTCTACAACTCCCTGAAAGAAGGTTGCAGTCATGTGGGGGCAACCACTGACAGAATGAGAGGACACAGCCTTAAGCTGCACCAAGGGAAATTCAGGTTAGACATTAGAAAAAAATTCTTCACTGAAAGAGTGTTTGGGCACTGGAATTGTCTTCCCAGGGAGGGGTGGAATCACCGTCCCTGGAGGTGTTTAAAAAAAGACTGGACATGGCACTCAGTGCCATGGTTTGGTTGATGAAGGGGTGTTAGGGCATAGGTTGGACTTGATGATCTCAAAAGGTCTTTTCCAACCTAGCTCATTCTGTGATTCTGTGATTCTGTGATCCTCAACTGTGAGACTCCCAGACACCCCCCAGCCCTTCCCCTGGAGCTGGGTCACACTCACCCAGGGGGTTCTCCCTGGCATGGCTGGCAGACTGAAATCCACCCTGAGGAAAGGCTGACTCAACATGCAGCACTACAGCAACTGTGCTTTCCTACCAGTTAAAAATACACATCAAGCATCCTTGTTGGAACAGCCCTGATATTGAATTTGCCTGGTAACATCTGCTGGATGCTTGAATGTATTTAAAGAGTTAAATTACAGGAAGCAACTTAATGCCTTGCAAATAGAACTTGGACTAAGACACATCATAATATGTAATTTCAGCTAGTAGAGCTCAGCTAGTAAAACCAAATGAATATTTCTCAGGCAATAATTGCATTTCTTTGCTACAAAGGGCTAAACGAGGGCAGTATCATTGTCACCATGAAGGTATAACCTGTTTCTGTCAAACCCCTTTCCCTCACTCAGAATTTCAGCACTGCTGGAATGAGACATGGTTTTGCCTCTGGTCAATGCACTGGAATAATCTTCTTCCAACAGTAACCTGTGCTGGCCTCAAAATCATTCCTACACAGCAGAGCTTCTCCTCTCTCCTCTGGGCACATCTTGTAAAAATAAAAGTATTGTTTGTTTATCTGGCTTTGCTTGAGCCCAGCCAAGTTAAGGATGGATTTCACTCTTCTCCCAACCACCAGCAAACGAAGTCAACAGGATCCCTGTTTCCCACTTGGAGAGAGGCATTCCAGGGTAAGCTCTGCTCTGCACTGCTCCATAGCCAAAGGGCAGGAGACACCTCCTCAGGTAATTTTTCTTGTGCAGTGAGGAATAAATAGCCACCTGAGGAATAGATGGCCACCTGCAAGTAGAAGCACTCTCAACTCACATTCAGCGAGTTCAACCAACACCTCCTGCTCCCCTTCCCACCTAAAGCCAGGCACAGGCTCAGCTCCTGACAGCAGAGCACTGCCAGGGCTCCCACATCACTTCTTCCAGCACTACACACAAGGATACCCAATCCCACCCAAAATGCCTTTGGGACTTTCATTTCAATTGGCATAAGGATGCAATCAGAAACATTCACTGTCCCTAATTAAAAGAAGATGCATCACAAAAAACTAGTGCATCTCTTTATTCTTCATTCATAGGACTGGAAAGGGTTCTGGCACTGAAAGGTCAACTCACCTGGCTACTCAGCAGCACTCTCTGAGCCAACCGCCTCTAGTTTCTTGACCATTACAAAGGGTGGGGTTTTTTGTTTCGTGTTGGTTTTTTTTGTTTGTTTGAGGCTTTTTTGTTTGTTTTGCTTTTGTGTGGGTACTGGAGAAGTTTAGTCCAAAAGGGTGGCATGCATTTAACAGAGAACCTGGCTGGAGATCCAGAATCCTTTTATTTCCAGGTTCCTAGACCTCCTTCTCCACAGTGGAAAGCACAAGCCCGCATGCACCTGCAGGGTCTCAGACATCAGGGAAGTTCTTTGCTCCCCTCACACTTCTGAGAGGCCAAATTCAGCAATTAAACTGCAGCCAGCTCTCCCTGGGCTGGTGGCAAGGGGACTGAGGGCCAGGCACCACATTTTGGACACTCTGCTTAGAGTGCACAGCATGTCACTGGGGCTTCTCACCTATACTCTCATTGTGATATCATTACACCCCAGTGGCAATGAAAAATATCACAGCTTCTAACCAGGCTGGTAGTATAACCACCCCAATCCAAAGGGTGTCCTGAAGGCTCTGCCTTTAGGAATTCAAAACAGCAAGACCAGTAGTGTTGGCTTCCACTCTTGATTTGTGCTTTGAGTTCAGTCTTTTTTCCTTTGGGCTTTCTGACTTTCAGTGTGTTTCCTCTGAACCAGCAGAGCTGCCTGTCTGGTTTGGCCAGAAAGGAGCCTGAGGCACATTAACAACCCCTGTCTGCTCCCAGTGCCTGGGATTGCCGGCAGGGAGGGCAGGAACAGCCTCGTTTGCTGCCAGAGCCAGTGATAAGGAAACAGGCCCTGATAAGCTGTGCTCAAGCCTTGGCCATAGCATCCATCACAGAGTCACTCCTGAGCTGATGGAGTACCCAGGGAAAACCCTGCACTGTAAACCAAGCAAGAGGACAAATGTACTTTAGAAGGAAGCTGAAGAACTCCTAACACATCCACAGATGCTTAAAAAAGCCTGATGAAGTCCCAAAATAGTAACCAGTAAAAGTAGCTTTAGAAGCTACCAGCTTTGTTGATACAGTAGCTTCCCAATACAAAAATGTTTACTCATTTCTGATGAAACCACTATTTGTTAAGCTGAATCTCCAGGGAGGGCTTTTACTGATGGCTAAAACGGGTGGATGTTCAGAACTGGCTCCACAGAGCTGGTCTGAGTGCAAAAAGAGCTGCAACAACAAAAGACAGGCTTATACAACACACCCACACTATCTCTGCATCTCTGGTATCAACCCATTATCATAATAAGAAAGTAAGAACCTTCCTTCAGGTGCCAGAACTTATCCACAGCTAGAAGAAATAATACTTATTACAGTTTAGCCCTCTTCCTTTAGAGCAGCTGAGTGCTGGAAGCAATGCTATGAACCAGCCCCCATGCCAAGAGATGAATTGCACAGGCTGTTTTCATAAACTATCCAAAAACCAAAGAGCACATTTCTTCACTTTGGCAATAGGTAAACCTAATTAAGGAAGAGAAACATTGCAAATGAATGCACTTAATTTTGAAGAAAATGTGCAGTGTATGCAAATTTGTAGCACACTGAAAAAAATGGCTGGGCATCCTTTTTCCTTTCCTCAGGTCTCAGGAGCTCTGCAAGAAAAACAGCTACTGAGTCAAAGCAGAGGAAATGCACAAATTCTTGCCACCCAAGTGTCACAAATCACCCCAGCTTCCTCTACACACTCCCTTCCAAGGTCATGGAATCACAGACTAGCTTGGCTTGGAAGGAACCTTTAAAGGTTGCAACCCCCCAGAGTAAATCATTAATCTATAGAGGCCTGCACACAGAAAATCTGCTCTAGATAAGGAATCTTCAATGAGCAAGACCTGGTGCCAGGGGCTGATTCAGCGTGGCCAGAGAGGATGGGAGGAAAGTGCAGGGTACCCACCCACAGACAGGCTCAGGGATCATGAATTATCATTAATAACTGCTCTGGTATTCGCAGCACAGAATTTCCTCCCAAGAGCAGCAGTGAGGGAAAAGCATTGCCCTGGTGCCTGACCAGGGCAGGGCTCAGCTCCAAAGTTCATTGAGTACATGCACTGTCACACGTGGGGCTCGTGTCAATGCCAAAACTTTTGACCACAACCTGTTTAAACATGTTGTATTTTTAAAGACTTCCTCCTAAACAACAACAATAAAACAGTGACTGGTAATAATAGAACTGGAGGTTGTATATAAAGGAAATGGGGAATTGTTTAGGCTAATCATTAAAAGGACCCTTAAATAAGGCAACATTGCTTACAATACACAGGGCCAAAGATAAGATTATTTTAGGTTGATTTTGTACTGTGGTTTTTGTTTTTTAAACCACTGCAGGAAAGGAACAAACTGTTGTTTATTAATGTTAGCTTGACTTAGAGGAAAAAAAAAACAGAGTAATTTGGCAATATAAAACTCAAAGTGGACAGAGGTGGGCCTAAAACCTGAAATCATGTGGATTTCAGCATTTGCAATTACCTACAGGGTAGGTAAGGACTCAAATGCATCCTTAAGCAAGGAGTACCATAGTCTGTGGAATCTACATTTCTGTTGAGATGGTTTCCAGTCCTTCAGGCACGATGCAGGATGTCTGTTAACCAGCTCCAAGTTCTAATAAAATGAGGGTTATGGTATTTGCTCACTGAATTATGGCCTGCAAAACCTTAGATGGTTTATTTTCCATACCTGATTTCAGCAGCACCATGATCTCTTAAGATGAAGGTGCCCAGCAGCACACCATGGCACAGCCTGTCAGCCACAGAAAGGTCTCAAATGATGAGGCAGAGTAAGGACTGCTAACTCCTCCAACTACCAGAGAAGCATGGCTGGTCTGCTAATTGGTGACAATCAGATTATACTTTCTAATACTACACACAGTGGAAAAGGCTGTTTCAGATGAACACACTGCAGCAGATGACTTCTCCACTTACTCTCAGTTCTGCTACCTAAAGCAGAGGGAAGGGAGAAACACTGCAAGGAGTGAAGTGCTTGATGTAGTGTCAGCCACAGGATTGCTGGGACATGCTTCATGCCTTGGAACCCCAAAAGTGACAGCCACATCATGGAACATATCTGGAAGGGACACTGCTGGTTTTGTCTCATTTGTTTTGCCTGGCAACCTCAGATTTCCCATCGGTCCAGACAGGTTATTTAAAATATGATGGAGCCTGTGAAAGGCATCAATATCTGCAGTAGCTCCATATTTCAGATTTTCCAGACATTTTTTCTATGCCCAGATCCATACAGAAAGCAGATAGATTGTGACAGATTCTCTGTCTTGAAGCTCAGAGCAAACAGTCTATGGAGAAAGGAAAAAAAAAAATCTACAGAAGCGAAGTCTCTGCTTGTTTTTCCCTTCCCTTTTCCAGGGGGAAACAATCCTTCACTCAGAACAAACGAGGCTACAACTCCTGACTTGCAGCTGGCACACAGAACATTGAACAAGATTATGTAAGCCACAGAATGCAACACAAACCAGTTGTTTCCCCAAAAGCTTCAGAAGCATAGAGTCATACATCTGATATATACCCTGAACTCCAAGGCCTGGCCCAGATTTGTATCTGGCTGTGTGAGTGCTGCCAATGAACATCACTCAAAAACTTGGCCTGAGCTGGGTATTTCTGTGGAAGTTGATTGTGTAGAATTGAAACCAATGCCCATGGATTCACACAGCACTGCAAACACTGCTCTGTCCTGCTGCTTCTCTGGATTTCTAATGCCTGGAACTCCAGGAATGCTGTGCAGAGGTGGGCACAGCAGGCTGGCTCACACCCCATGCTTCTTCCACAGAGGCTCCTCTCCACCTGGAGCTCCCCAGGACTAAAACACACACTTAAATCCCTGGGTCACCCTCCCAGTTTGTTTCAGTCCTCATCATCTATCAGGCTCTGAAGTGGGTGCAGCTGGTCATTCTGCAAAACCCTTCAGTGACCAGCAGCACAGTGTGGTGGCAGCCAGGCATCAGGAGACCCTGGCTCTGTTGCCAGTCCTGGTGCTGGGAGATGGCAGCACAAATCCTGCTCTGCCCCCCTTCCTGCTCCCCATCCCTTCAGCCTGGCACACCAGGGGCAGAGGCCAGGTCTCCCAGGTGAAGTGCAATTCCTCATGTCACAATACCCTGGCATGGATGCATCTTCTAGACAGAAAAGCAATGCAGCTTTTAAAAAGCTGGAAAGATTTCACAGAGTCAACATCTGGCAGCAGTTGCCAAAACAAACACAGCATAGAAATATTTGTAAAATAGCTGAGGAGCACTATGGATAATGTGGCATTATACTAGAAACAGAGCAGCATATTAATCAAGGAACAATAAAGCTTTTAATTATATTTTAAAGAGTCTCACTTAAAACCAATGCAAAACATAACTCATGTGGAATGACTGGCCTATTTCCCATTGGCTCCCTATGCCAGTTCTCCAGCTGTAAAATTAAGAAAACAAGTCTTGGGGGCATAATGAGGAAAAAAAAGATGAAAGACTAAGGAGAACCAATAGAATTGTAATTGATACCATGTAAGTAGGTGGGCTAGAGATCACTATCCAAGTACTACAAAACTGTGTTTGTTTGGAAGGAAATACCACAAATATTAGATGAGGACTGTGGCCATCCAGTACAGAAGTGCAGATTCACTGGGGAGTCAAACACCCTTCAGCTCACTCCCACCTTCTGTGACACACTGAGAGTTCACACCAAACCTTCTGTGGAACACTGACACTGCCTACCCACAGCCATGAGGCCACTGTCACCCCCTCGCTGCACCCTCTGAGAACTGGGCTGCCAAAATGCTCCTTCTTCTTGAGCTTTGAGCAGTCAGAAGGAGATAAGGCTGTGACACACTCCTAAGCTGCACCAGACAGGGTATTTTACATCAAATATCTGGAGCACACAAGAATCAAAGGAATTTTCAGACATAAGTGAGAAAAGATTGACATTATCTGGTGGTTTGAGGTGCTGAGAAGAGAGGCTGTTGTCGTTTAGTGTCAGCTACACAAGGTCTGTATGGCCCTGTGCAGCACTCACAGCACCTCATCTTCAGCTTCTACCAGAAGTGTTGGATTGATGGGAAGCCCTGCATGAGCAAGGTACATCTCCAGGGAAATCCACTGTGAGGAAAGAATCTGCCACAGGAGATAAGAGAGCAGAACAGCTGGGGCACAGTGACACTGAGTGACACTCAACTGATGAAATGGCAGTGCTGGCCACAAGCACTTTGTGAGGTTTTTGCCTTAAAACTCACCCCACTCAAACCTACTCTGTTCAAAACGACCTTTCATCTTAAAATCTCAGGATAACTATAGTTAGAAGCATCAGTGCAGTAAAAGCTGTAACAACTCATTTGGATATTACCAGAGTGAGTGCTCTGTGTGAACCCTTCCCCAGGCCCCACATTCCCAGTACTTTTTCCTATTCCTATTAAAGGGACCTAAGCGTTCTCTCCTCCACAAAGCTCTGAGTATTTTATTTCCTCATCATTGCACGCTTCCAAAGAAGCAGGACTGCACTTTGCAGTGTGGGTTTAACACACAGGACTCATGGGAGGTGTTCATGGCTCTGCACAAACTCACAGTCTGGTGAGGGCCACTTGAGGGCCTCTGGTAGCACCAAGGAAAAAACATCACCCCAGCTGAACACCCAGAATAAATGGGATGTTGCAAAGAATGGGAAAAGGGAAGATTAAGTAGATTCTAGTGACCAAGGAGTGTAAGGGCAGAATGCGAGATACCAAAAGTCAGCCTGAGACTCAGTGACAGATGTGAAAGCCCATGACACAGATGTTCTGCAGCTGTATTTGTTAGAAGAGAACAGTAAAGCAGACGAGGAGCTGCCTCACTGTTCACCATGTGGCTACACAGTCCCTCAGCTTTGGGACTATCTGTGATTATGCCAGTGAATATGCACAACTGGAAACAGAGACTGGAGTGTCTTAGCAGGAAATGGATATGGGAACGGTCCAGTGTCCATGTTCTACCTGGGAGAAGCATTAGAAGACAGAGATTGACCATAAACAGCCATCCATGGTACTGTCTCTGATGGAAAACCACAACAGCCCACAACTCCAGGTCTGACTGTGATTATATCAAAGCCTGTAACAAACTCTGGCTGAGGGCAGAAAGTATCTGTAGGGGAATAAGGGTAGAAACCCACAGGACTGATTTGTGCTCTGGCCTTCCACGCTTTTTAAAGCAGGAGACAGACTGTATTGCTGAAGGCTTCTCTGGTACAAACCAAGCAAGGGCCTGAAGTTATTTTCTGCAAACAGGGGAAAAGCAAATCAAATTTCCAGCACTGGACAATAAATTTTTCAGCTCAAAGTAAGCAGCAGATAGTCTCCTCTTTCCAACCAGGCCTTAACTGCATGAATCCCTCAAAGAGAAGGCTAAGTGGTAATTTAGATTTATAAAGACAGAGACACTATCTCATGAGTAATAGTGTATTTAAATTGCAGGTTAGCAGCACTGTAAATAAGCCAGGTCAGGTACAGGAGCTCTCCTGAGGATGGAGTCCAAGCTTTGAGCAGTGCTCCAGGATGTGCCCTGACACAGGCAGGATGGGCACCCTCCACTAAACCAGGCTTGAACTATTACCCTGCTTTGGGGCCCTTTTATTTTTAACTCTCCAACTTAACTCAGCAGCCACCTGTTGCAAAAACACTTAGGACGATACAGGCTGACTCCAGGATCAGAGCTGCTCTCTAAACTGCCCATGCTGGACTTGAACAGAATGAAGTAAGAAAACAGTTGTTGCCCAGGTAAAAGGCAGGAGAAGAACACTCTAATGCTGGGACAACAGATAAGCTCGATGGAGAGAACTTGAATTAATTTTACTGCATTGCACAGGAGACTACACAAGGGATGCTATTATACAAAAGAATTATTCCTTATCTAATTTCTGCACACCCAGAGGATTGTGTCCAGTGCCTGCAGACAATCCATCTAGGTAGAATATTAGCACACTATCCAAGAAGGAGGCTGAAAGGCAGTACATTTTCACTAGGGCCATAATTCCATGAGAAAGTATATTTTTATGGAAAAATCCATTTTTCACTTTCACAGTGATGTTTAAGTATTGCAATACGTTTTATGATATTTCCTCAGCATTAAAAATACAACTTCAAATAATACAGAGCAATAAATATAACACTTATGAATATGATGGCAAATGAAGCAGGGATGAGTTCTGGGTTCAGTTCTTTAAGGTGGGTTGATATATTGCAGCTCATTCTATGGGGCTGACATAACCTGTAAATGCTGCTTTTCTTTGGCTATTTTTTTTTCTTTCCTAGGCTTAATATTGCCAATTTCTTTTTGATTGGTGTTGGGTATTTTAGAGAGGAGAGAAGAAAAGAAATGAGGGGCAGGATGATTCCAGTTGTTGCATCTGGCACTCTGTTGACAGTTTGAAAATTACTTTTAATTAAACAAGTGTTGATTTTTAAAGTCAAGAGTAATAATCTGAGCCTGTAACATGCAGCTGGGAAAGCAAACAGACATGAGTTCAGCTGATAAGCACATGCTGGAGACAAGGAAAAGGAGGCTATTGACTGGGATCCCACATGATGCAGGCACTCAGAATGGCTGGGGGTGTGTATGCACACGTGTGTGAGCACATGTGCACCAGCGAGGCCTGACCCAGCCAGGCTGGGGCCAGAGCTTCAGCTCAGCGAGAGGCTCTCCTCAGAATGTCACCTGATCAGAAAAGGAGGTGATTTGCAACGATAATCTGACTTCTGATGTGACATCACCAGATACCACACCACCCTGGGCAGCAGACTGGCTGTAGGACTTCCCTTAGAGTTATCAGTCAACAAAAAAAGGCCCCTGTCCTTGTCCATCACCTCCCTCACTTCAAATCAGAGTAAGTGGCAGGAGAACCAGTCCCTGGCACCAAACAGCTCTGCAGAGCAGGGAGCTGCATGGGCAGGCAGTGGGGAAAATCCCTTGTGCTCCTCACTGCAACAGAAAGAAACACTATGGAAACCTGGCGTGGTTCAAGAGAACGCTCAGAAGGAACAAAGCTTGTTCTTATCTGCTCTAGAGCCAACAAATCGGCTGAAATTAGGCACACGAATGCCTCTGACTGTAAATGAGAGAGATGGGAGCATTTGCAGTAGCTTTTTGTGGCTTAGAGCCTCTGGAAGGCAAACAGCCAGCAGTGCCCTTGCTCTCCCCCAGCCGCTCCCAGGCTCTGCACAAGGGTACGATCAGCACCAAGTGCTCTCTCCACACTGCTGAGATCTCGGTTCTCCTCTCATCCAAAATCGCTGTCGAACAAAGAGAATGCCCCTGAGGACTGCTCCTGTTGGCAAGCCAGAGTTCAGAGGAGTTCAGGGCTCCTGCCTTGATCAGCTGCTGCTGTCCATGCTCCGCATTTGGCAAGTCTGGCTGCAGCCGGAGCCTGCGGGGCCGAGCCAGAGGAGTTGGGACAGGGATTTCCTTGGTGGACTCCAGGCTGCAGAAACTGGAATCTCTCAAGCCGAGAGAAAGGGAAAAAAGGGATGATTACATAGATTCTAGTGACCAAAGAGTGTAAGGGCAGAATGCGAGATACCAAAAGTCAACCTGAGACTGAGCCAGAGGAGCTGAGAGAGGGATTTCCTTTGTGGATTCCAGGCTGCAGAAACTGGAATCCCTCAAGCTGAGAGAAAGGACGGTGTCTGGAGGATGTTGGAAAGGTATTTCTGACAGGCACTGAAAGCTGGCAAAGAATTAGCAGAGAATTAGGCTGAAATGGAGTTACAGTGCTCAAATGGGTATGATCAGGCTGCAGCACTTCCAGGAAGGAATGTTAAAGGGAGCCAAGCCATGGAGCTCAGCCTGGGCACAGCTGCAGAAAAGGCAGCACATGCTATCAGCAGAGCCCAGGAGATGGAGAGGGACACCAAAGGGGGCTGGGAAAATGAGCAGCAGGGACAGCTGGTTCTGTGAACCTCCAGAGCTCCATAAGCAGCAAAGGGACTCTGGTGATACACTGAATATGTTCTTTTCTGCCTAGAAAAATGCCAGTATCTGAATCCAAAGGCATCAACAGCTTCTGAGATAGTGCCAGAAAATTAGTATTTAACTTTTTACCCATAAGCTATACCAAGGGAATGTTAATAAAGAACAGAAAGCAAATTATGGGTTCACAACTCACAGCCACAAGAANGCTGACTCCAGGATCAGAGCTGCTCTCTAAACTGCCCATGCTGGACTTGAACAGAATGAAGTAAGAAAACAGTTGTTGCCCAGGTAAAAGGCAGGAGAAGAACACTCTAATGCTGGGACAACAGATAAGCTCGATGGAGAGAACTTGAATTAATTTTACTGCATTGCACAGGAGACTACACAAGGGATGCTATTATACAAAAGAATTATTCCTTATCTAATTTCTGCACACCCAGAGGATTGTGTCCAGTGCCTGCAGACAATCCATCTAGGTAGAATATTAGCACACTATCCAAGAAGGAGGCTGAAAGGCAGTACATTTTCACTAGGGCCATAATTCCATGAGAAAGTATATTTTTATGGAAAAATCCATTTTTCACTTTCACAGTGATGTTTAAGTATTGCAATACGTTTTATGATATTTCCTCAGCATTAAAAATACAACTTCAAATAATACAGAGCAATAAATATAACACTTATGAATATGATGGCAAATGAAGCAGGGATGAGTTCTGGGTTCAGTTCTTTAAGGTGGGTTGATATATTGCAGCTCATTCTATGGGGCTGACATAACCTGTAAATGCTGCTTTTCTTTGGCTATTTTTTTTTCTTTCCTAGGCTTAATATTGCCAATTTCTTTTTGATTGGTGTTGGGTATTTTAGAGAGGAGAGAAGAAAAGAAATGAGGGGCAGGATGATTCCAGTTGTTGCATCTGGCACTCTGTTGACAGTTTGAAAATTACTTTTAATTAAACAAGTGTTGATTTTTAAAGTCAAGAGTAATAATCTGAGCCTGTAACATGCAGCTGGGAAAGCAAACAGACATGAGTTCAGCTGATAAGCACATGCTGGAGACAAGGAAAAGGAGGCTATTGACTGGGATCCCACATGATGCAGGCACTCAGAATGGCTGGGGGTGTGTATGCACACGTGTGTGAGCACATGTGCACCAGCGAGGCCTGACCCAGCCAGGCTGGGGCCAGAGCTTCAGCTCAGCGAGAGGCTCTCCTCAGAATGTCACCTGATCAGAAAAGGAGGTGATTTGCAACGATAATCTGACTTCTGATGTGACATCACCAGATACCACACCACCCTGGGCAGCAGACTGGCTGTAGGACTTCCCTTAGAGTTATCAGTCAACAAAAAAAGGCCCCTGTCCTTGTCCATCACCTCCCTCACTTCAAATCAGAGTAAGTGGCAGGAGAACCAGTCCCTGGCACCAAACAGCTCTGCAGAGCAGGGAGCTGCATGGGCAGGCAGTGGGGAAAATCCCTTGTGCTCCTCACTGCAACAGAAAGAAACACTATGGAAACCTGGCGTGGTTCAAGAGAACGCTCAGAAGGAACAAAGCTTGTTCTTATCTGCTCTAGAGCCAACAAATCGGCTGAAATTAGGCACACGAATGCCTCTGACTGTAAATGAGAGAGATGGGAGCATTTGCAGTAGCTTTTTGTGGCTTAGAGCCTCTGGAAGGCAAACAGCCAGCAGTGCCCTTGCTCTCCCCCAGCCGCTCCCAGGCTCTGCACAAGGGTACGATCAGCACCAAGTGCTCTCTCCACACTGCTGAGATCTCGGTTCTCCTCTCATCCAAAATCGCTGTCGAACAAAGAGAATGCCCCTGAGGACTGCTCCTGTTGGCAAGCCAGAGTTCAGAGGAGTTCAGGGCTCCTGCCTTGATCAGCTGCTGCTGTCCATGCTCCGCATTTGGCAAGTCTGGCTGCAGCCGGAGCCTGCGGGGCCGAGCCAGAGGAGTTGGGACAGGGATTTCCTTGGTGGACTCCAGGCTGCAGAAACTGGAATCTCTCAAGCCGAGAGAAAGGGAAAAAAGGGATGATTACATAGATTCTAGTGACCAAAGAGTGTAAGGGCAGAATGCGAGATACCAAAAGTCAACCTGAGACTGAGCCAGAGGAGCTGAGAGAGGGATTTCCTTTGTGGATTCCAGGCTGCAGAAACTGGAATCCCTCAAGCTGAGAGAAAGGACGGTGTCTGGAGGATGTTGGAAAGGTATTTCTGACAGGCACTGAAAGCTGGCAAAGAATTAGCAGAGAATTAGGCTGAAATGGAGTTACAGTGCTCAAATGGGTATGATCAGGCTGCAGCACTTCCAGGAAGGAATGTTAAAGGGAGCCAAGCCATGGAGCTCAGCCTGGGCACAGCTGCAGAAAAGGCAGCACATGCTATCAGCAGAGCCCAGGAGATGGAGAGGGACACCAAAGGGGGCTGGGAAAATGAGCAGCAGGGACAGCTGGTTCTGTGAACCTCCAGAGCTCCATAAGCAGCAAAGGGACTCTGGTGATACACTGAATATGTTCTTTTCTGCCTAGAAAAATGCCAGTATCTGAATCCAAAGGCATCAACAGCTTCTGAGATAGTGCCAGAAAATTAGTATTTAACTTTTTA